>JALBCR010001785.1:0-167407 GCA_030710515.1 Abscondita cerata | reverse complement strand
TCATTGTGCTTCGTTCAGATTTTGTAAGTACTTTGTATTGTTACTGTTTATAATCAGCAACAAATTCGATTATTAAGAAATTAGTGTTAATTATAGTGCAAAGCGATAATTTTACGTAGTAACTATTTCAGCAATAAATTGTTTATGCAAATTAAAACAACGAGAAGTGCCGTATGAGAGCACATATCGATTCTTGCCGTCGTATTTTTACTGTTTATAATCAGCAACAAATTCGATTAATTTTAGGTAATAAAGTAACTATTTGAGCAACAAATTGTTTATGGAAATTAAAACAACAATACTTATGAGGGCACTATCGATGCTCCGTCGTATTTTTACTGTTTATAATCAGCAACAAACTCAATTATCTATAAATTATTGTCAATTGTAGTTCAAAGAATAATTTTACGTTAACCTTTTGAGCAAGAATTTATAAATGCAGAAGGCAATGGGACTAAGTAACGCGAGCACGGCGAACACATCGTGGTTATTCTAACGGAGTGGGGAGGATATGTCTAATGAATTAAATTTTGAGTTTATTAAATCCTTTTCAAATTTTCAGTATTAATTTTCTATCGCTATATTTTTTTAGTAGAGCTCAAAGCATATATAGTTTGTACATGGTCTTTTACATCAATCATTTTCATATTTGTAAAAGGAATACTTACTTTTTGGCAAATCTTGCTAATTAGTTGATGTGATTTTACAGCAACAAATTAGCAACAAATATCTTTCGCTCGTTTTCTTGTACGCAATAAGTTTTTTTAGGGGAGGTCCAACTTTACGTTAAAAATTGCCCCACCCACTTAATTTCTAATTCACTCTTGTTCTTGAGCAACAAAATTTTGAATACGGTAACAAATTAGCACATAATTAGCACTAATTTTTTTTTAGAAGTCCAATTCTTTTTCCTCTTAGTGGGGCGTCTAACCCAATGGAGTGTATCGTCACTGGTATAAGGTACATTGCATCTCTTTCTTTTGTACCTTTCAAATATTTAATAACAGATTTCCCACCACTTTTTGAAATGTACAAATTAAGAGCTGAGATGTATCAATGTGCGTCGATTCTGCTTGTGGAAACGTGAACTTTACTCTTATGCCGTATAGTGAGCAAGAGTGTTTTTTCAAAGAAGGGCACGAGGTACAAAATCTGTATTAAATATTTGAAAGGTACAAATTAAAGAGATGCAAATATACCGGTATGGATTGGATTCTGCTTGTGGAAACGTGTACTTTTAACTCTTGTGCCTATAGTTATGCGCGGGTAGTTTTTCAAAGAAGGGTATGAGGTACAAAATCTGTTAGTGAATATCTGAAGAACCTAAATTAATATGCAAATGTAGAAATATTGATTGGTTCTGGTAAAAATGGGCACTTTACTCTTGATGATAAATTAGTACAAAATCAGTCCTACTAGTTTCTAAAAATTTTTTTTTCTATTTTTAACGTGGTCCTGTTGGCTTAATATTAAGGTAGCAGCGAAGGTTTTTTTTCTATAACGGCACGTGGTGCAAAATTTCAATTGGTGGTACAAACTAGTACAAAATAAGGTACTAAATAATGTAATAGGTTTGAATGATTCTGCCCAGTTGGTGCTCCTAGCTTAATAGACGCTCTTATTTGGTAAATTTTAGCTATTTTCTGTTGCCAGCATAAAGAGTTTGAACACTTTAGTCCATAACAACTTTATATGATGTTCATTTTTAAATGTTCTCGCTTGTGAGAGAAGCTGTCGAAACTTGTTAAGGATTCATTTATATAAATAACGTTATTGTTGACCGTATGATTTTGACTTTATCAATCAAATCTTGTAGTTTTAAATTACGCTTCACCCTCCTCATTCTCAGAAATTCTTCCTTATCACTTCTTCTTACAAATGTCACTATGATTTATTTAATGCATTGGTGTTGCTGTAAGTTTTCATTCGATGACAAGTATTAATCATGTTTGGTGCTATATTAAAATTCACCGCTTTTCCTATTAGTCCAGTCAATGAAGGCAAAAAACGGTAATACCAGGTAATTTGTCCAAGCAGCACCGATTTTCCTAAAAATTTGATTTAAGTTCTACTTACCCTCTGCTTCATAGTTGTCTCTGTCTTCGTATTTTTTTTGTGATACGTATAGAGTTACCACAATATTTATTTTTAGTTATTCTTTGAATATTAGCAGTGCATAGTTCAAAATAAGTCATTTAAATGTTCGCTCGCTTCTTCACAAATTTAATGAAAAACTATCTGTTACCCTTCAACTTAGATGTTATCGGTATTAGCGAAACTTGGTTAACAAAAAATAAAGGAACAACAAATGTATATATATACCAGGGTACAAATTTATTCGAAAAGACAGAGACACTACTATCGGAGAAGGTGGTAGTATTGGTATCTATGTCAGAAACAATATCAAATGGTCTTTGATGTCATTAAAGACAAATTTAACAAAATTAAATCTATGCGATACCAACTTTCCTATCTATCATAGAATAGAATTTCTATACTTAGAGATTTTGGCTGCAATCGAACACTCTCTGTCTCTGGTAGTCCCTGTTGTAAACGATGTAATATGTATAGGGGATTTTAACATTAATTTACTTAACTTAAACGTTTCTATAAATATTAAACTCCTCATCTACTGAATACGAAACTGACCAAAGTGTAAAAATGAACTTTACTTATAATCGTTTCGTGACTTCAAAAGTTTTGATTCGGAAAAATTTTATTCTGATTTACAGTTAATTTCATGGGAACGGTTTTTAAATTGCAAGATGTAAATCAAAAGCTAAAATTTCAATGATACAATTACCCAATTACTAACAAGTATACCAAAATATCACTATTCCTATTAGTAAACCTAGATTTTATGATAACTTTAAGAGATTAAGCACTGCAAAATTAAAAAAACTGAAGTCTAGCGATTGGGATTACTATAAATCTTTACTATGTAACATTTGCAATTCGGCGAGAAAAAGATGCATATGTAAAATTTGAGATAAAAATAATAACAAACAGTTATGGAAAACATTCACATCCATTAATCTCATTAATAAACGTCAAATTGAACTTCCTCCTAATATTAGTGATATAAACTTTATTAATAAAACATTTAATGAATTGACCGAACCATTGATTAATAACAATTATGAAGGAAGTTAATTTGATTAAGGTATTCTCCATCACATATTCTCCTAGTGGATAGAGGCTTCGATTGGAGTTGTGTGAGATGACTCTGATGAAAACCCTAGTCATTCATTAAGACCTACGTTATGAATTACTTGGGTTTTCATGAAGTCATCCTCACACGAACTCCAATCGATGGCTCACATCCACTAGGAAAAACCACCATATACAATTATGAAGAAACTCTAAATTACTAGAGAAATATACGTCATATAAATGCAAAACATTTGAGTTCCTGACAGTCAGTGAAAGTGACATTCATGAAATTGTTGCAAAATTAAAAGTAATGCAATGGGTTACAATCACATCAGTATGTGCACACGTTGTCCGGTAATAATTCCAGTAATTATTCATATTATCATTTTTGTAAATTGGCTTCAGTATTCCTGATGCATGGAAAATTGCTAATGTAATACCCATACCTAAGATCCTAATCCTACGAAAGTAACAGAACTACGACCCATTAGTATTTACCTTTTTTTCTAAAATAGCGGAGAAAGTACTTGAGCAACAATTACGAACTTATCTAAACTCACTCAAGTAATACCAGAAACGCAATCAGGCTTTAGAAAAGGGTATAGCTGTGAAATATCCCTATTAAATATTGTTGATGACACACTAAATGCTTCAGAAAACAGTAATATTTCTTGATTATTCGTAAGCGTTTGATACATTACATCATGATCCTGTAATTACCCACAATCCAAGATTTAGGTTCTTAAATTCAGCCATTGCATTAATTCAAAGTTATCTAATTAACCGTTCTAAAGTTGTTGTTTATAATGGAAAGGTTTCCGAGCAGGTGGTGTACCGCAAGAATCAATTTTAGAACCACTACTGTACATTCTTTACACTATTAATCTAACTTGGGAATTACAGTGCTGTACATATCATTTATGTGGTGATGATACACAGCTTGAATACACCTTAAAACCTTTTAGAAGTTGTACCAAAGTTAATGCTGAGCTTAAAAAACTAGCGATTATTCACGTACACATAATTTAAAAATAAATACATCAAAATGCTACCTAATGTTATTTTGTCAAAAACATCTATATGAAGACTTGAGGTTAAAACGCAGCATAAAAATCCGTACTTCTCCAAAGTCATTATATTAACTTAAAAGTTATTTTTAATAATTGCTTCAGTGTAAACCAAAAACCAAAGCTATACTATGTAATAGCATTTTAACTACTGTAATTCGGTATATGGATGTCATATTAGACGAATTCAAAATATGCAAAACTCGTGCGTTAGATTAATATTTGGTATAAAAAATACGAGAGTTAAACACAAGCTTGCCGGAATTACAGTTGTTCAATTGGGAAACAGAAGGTTATTACATAGTGCCACTTTGTATCACAAAATCTTGACTAACAGAATTCCAACTTATTTATCATCAAAAATCAATTTCACTATAGTGCTCTAAATGTCAACTCGCGAGAATAATATTTATTATTAATTCCCCTACATCATACTTCCTTATATCGACAATCTTTCTCTTTTACTGTAGCCTATATACAGGCTGTTCTAAATTAAGTGCGCACCATTGGTAACTTTGTTATTCGTGGAGATACAAAGTCAGTTAAATTAGCAAACTAGTAGTTTTTTTCCGCTGGTTACGATGATGAAATCAAAAACAATTGAATGTAGCGTTTAAGAGAAAATGAGGAAAATGTTTTTTAATGGAACACCCTGTACATTTCTTACTGTAACAATCGCAAATCACCCACATAACAAAAAAAGTCATATGCAATATTGGCCTAAAATTGAAAGTAAGCGAATCTTCAAAATGCACTTTAAAATATCGAGATATGCCAACATATTTACTTCTACTTCTTCATTTATAATAAATTGTTTATGAGTTCTAGTTTTCACAAAAATCTTTCATTACTTCTAAATTTTCTGTACAATTTTAGAAAATATCTTCTGTCTGGTTGATTACGTTCACGATACAGTTGGCCATATCGTTCCAATGCTTGGAGACTATTTTTTCTCGACCCAGGGTATGTTTCTAATATGTCGCATTTTTCTAAATGAGTGAATGGCATTTTTGAAATCTTAATAACTTAACTAACTGAACTGACGTTTCCGGAAAAATAAAGAAATTGTTTAAGCAATAAAAATAACTTCAAATTTAAATTCACAAGTTAGTTTAGTTAATTTGCTTTTTTGACATAATATTAACTTGACGACTTGACTTAAAATGACACATGGTATGAAGTTTTAATGTTAGGCATACATAGCCTACTAGTCTAAAATTCAAAAATCTATCAGAGACATATCTCGTGTCAAGAAAAATAGTCTCCAAACACTAAAACAATATGACCAAATGTATCTTAAACGTAATCAACCATACAGAACATATTTTTTAAAATTGTAGAAAATTTAGAAGTAATGAAAGAATTTTTTGTGAAACTAGAACTCAAAAACAATTTATTATAAATGAAGAAGTAGAAGTAAATATGTTGGCATATCTCGACATTTTACGGTGCATTTTGAAAGAGCATTGAAACTAATCTGAAGCTAAAAGCAAAATTGAATCTTATTTCGCAGCCATTCACGACCAACTAGTCTAAAAGAAAAATATGCTGATAATTGGCTTATTTTCAATTTTAGGCCAATATTGCACATATGACCTTTTTGTTCTGTGGGTAATTTGCGATTGTTACAGTAAGAAATGCACAGGGTGTTCATTAAAACAAAACATTTTCCTCATTTAAACGCTACATTCAATTGTTTTTTTTTTGATTTCATCATCGTAACCAGCGGAAAAAGCTACTAGTTTGCTAATTTAACTGACTTTGTATCTCCACGAATAACAAAGTTACCAATGGTGCGCACTTAATTTAGAACAGCCTGTATACAATAGTCTACCTGATTATCTCAAAGCTTTACATTATAAAATCTAAAACTAAATTATTTAATTTGTTACTTATGAAGCAATTGCCACTAGTGAAATAAGTGATCCCAGTCTTCGATACATTTTTTATTGTTCCTATTATATCAATTATAAATAAACTTTTCGATTTTTTAATTACTAGAATTAAACATGTTTCATTTTCGATATTTATGTTTATGTAGTTTAATCTAATACCAAACCACTTTAAAATGAAAACTATGTTAATTAGTATGTAGGTTAAGTGGCAGAGCAGGATTAATAATTGTATGTATACAGTACTAATACATATATGAACTTCGCCTGGTTGAGTTTTGTTAGGTACAATACATGATAATTTTTCTATTTTAAATTATTTATCTTTTTGATATATGTACGTTATTTTTGGGAAGTGGAAAAAATGCTGTTTTTATAAACCACAGCCAGCTATGATTGTAACTAAAAGAAACATAAATTTGGTTCATAACCTCCAACCTTTGAACGTTAAAGAAAATTTAATGACATAATTTTATTCTCATAAAAGTGCATCAAGAACGTTTTTACCCCATCTCAATATTTTCAGTTAGAAACGTTATAGCCATTTGAAAAAATCAATATTTTTTAAAGATGACGAATTACACATATCGCAATACGGTTTTCACCAATCGAGAGTTATTATAAAACGGTAGGTCACAGAACCTCCCCATCGCAACCGGTAAGTTTTGGAAAACAAAAACGATGATATACAGGGTGTTAGGTAAACATGCGGCAAAAATTCAGGGGTTTTCCCTTGGCGTAATCTAAGAATATTTTGTCCTATGATGATTTCCTAAACACCTCTTTATTTCGAAGATACAGAATGAACAAAATTTGCAACAGTAACAAATATTTAATATCAAAAAATAAATGTAAAGTTGATCAATCTACAATAAATGTTCGAAATGACTTCCTCCAGCCTGGATACAAGCATTCAATCTTCTCGTCAATGAATGTCGAACTCGTTCAAATACACCAGGGTCGTTTTAATAGACCCACACCCAGCAATTATCCGATTTCGCAAGTCGTCCAAATCTTCCACAGGATAGCGGGGATATTACGGCCAGGAAACCGTTCAATGTACAATCGTCTGGCTTTAATGAATTTCCATCGGCAAGTCTATACATGAAGTGCATGTCAGTCATCTCGGCGTTCGTATAGTGATTCATAATAGCGGAATTCACTAACTATTAAAGACACGTAAAAGACCTAAACGTCACTCACTTTAAACAAATGTGACACATCAAACAGCTAAACGTCACTTAATTTTTTACATGACAAACTCATTGGCGTACGCCATACTTTTATTTACATTAATATTGTTACTGTGGCACATTTTGTTCACCCTGTATCTTCGAAATAAAGAGGTGTTTAGGAAATCATCATAGGACAAAATATTCTTAGATTAGCCAAGGAAAACCCCATTGAATTTTGCCATGTTTACCTAACACCCTGTATAAAAAACTTATTATTCATATTGTTTTTTTATAATTCATATAATGTAGGATATTTTTCAGACTTCGGAAACTACTTAGAGTGAAAAAAAGTATTAAACAAACTACAAAACAACTCATATATAGGGTTTTCAAACTTAAGTCGGCACTATTGCTAACTTCGTTATTATTAGAGCTACAGGGTCGGTTGAATCAGCAAACTAGTAGCATTTGTTTCTCTCAACTATGGTGAAAATAGAATAAAAATCGAACATCGCGTTCGCGAGTTATATCACCCTGTATAGAATGTTCTCAATCGATAGGAAATTGAATACTGAACAAAAAGTGTCCCATTAATTTTTATCCTAAAGTCAAAAAATGACAGAGTTATTGATGATTTTTCAAATAAGTAATAAGTAAGCTGTGATTTTATAACCTACAATCGTTTGTTGTATAAATGTCATCGGGATTAAAATGTCAAA
The DNA here is from genome assembly GCA_030710515.1 of Abscondita cerata. Taxonomy (NCBI): domain Eukaryota; kingdom Metazoa; phylum Arthropoda; class Insecta; order Coleoptera; family Lampyridae; genus Abscondita; species Abscondita cerata. The sequence continues at coordinate 159,401 of JALBCR010001785.1, read as the reverse complement.
TTGAAGTTTAACTGGTAAACAGTTTATAGCCACTAAAAGCGTTTACAGGTTGGCTCAAAAATGCTTGGACCAAGAGGGTGACGTTTTGAGCAACTAATTTGAATTTTTCTTTTAATGTTCACCGAATAAAATAAAATAAACCATATCCTTTCGTTCCATATATATTCCTCTTTCTTTATTTCATTTACCACTTCTGCTGGATATAGCCACCCATCACGAAATAATGTTTTTTAAGTGTCTGCCGTGACCAAGATTCGAACCGCCTCGACCAACAATTGTAGTTTATAAAATCACAGCCACTTTAAACTTATTTGAAAAAATTATCAATAGCTCTGTCATTATTGACTTTAGGATAAAAAATAATGTGACACTTTATGTTGAGTATTCAATTTCATATCGATTAAAAATATTGTATACAGGGTGTCCCATTTAAAAAAATGGAACAATTTGACATAACTCGCGAACGCGATGTTCGATTTTTATTCTGTTTCCACCATAGTGATGAGAGAAACAAGTTTGCCTTTTCAACCGACCCTGTAGCTCTAATAATAACGAAGTTAGCAATAGTGGCGACTTAAGTTTAAAACTGTATACACCGTGTCCGCGTAAGTAGGCTACATATGGATTTGTTATTATTGATTTTATGAAAAACAGTTATTCTTCATAAAAGTTGTGCATGTTCTAAAACCCAATATTCAACCATCAGATATGAAACTATATCACTCGTATAATAATAATAATAATAATAACAATTTATATCATTTTTGTTCAAGAGTAAAGTAGGTACCTTCATTTTTGACTATATCAAAATTTTAATAAGAAAAATGTTGCGGATATAAAATAAGTTTTAAATATTCAATATTGTTTATTTATAATTAAAAATATTATTTTTACATTTTCTCTGCGATAACATTAAAAATTTAAGTTTGAAGATTAATACGTATAATATTTTTTATTGTACATAATTAATATTGAATATTTGAAACTTTTTTTCATCCGCAACATCGTTTCTTATTAAAAAACTTTTGATATCGTCAAAAATGAAGGTACTACTTTACTCTTGAACAAAAATGATATAAATTATTATTATTATACGAGTGTTATTATTTCATACCTGATGGTTGAATTTTGGGTTTTAGAACATACACAACTTTTTATGTAGAATAACTGTTTTTCATAAAATCACTAATAACAAAGTTTTCCATATGTGGCTAACTTAAACGAACACAGTGTATATGGAAAAAAAATATGTATAAGAAATACAAAATTTTATAAAAAATTTAACTCAAAAAATCAAATCAAATTCGTCTAATAAATGATGTTACGTAGGTGCGAAGTAAAACCAAAAGCAACGTAATTTATTTACCGAGATAACAAAAATAGTAGTAAAACAAATTTTTTGAACTTATTAGCCGCAACGAATTGTTTTACTATTGGTGTGCCACAATTTACAACAAAACTTGTTTAGCTTAATAACTAAACAACATGATACGGCTTCATACATACAAGTATTTAATTTTCTTTAGTTTTAAATTAAAAAAAAGAAAAAAGTTGAAATACGATTCACTCCAGGAATCCAATAATTTTGACATATCTGGCCCGTTAGTGTCCCCACTCTTCGTATTTTTTTGCGGGTCAGACTACGTAAACAAGTGAAATTATCAGTAATTTTTTTACATTCAGTGTATTTGCATAATTAACATGGTTTGTTTACATACACAATAAAATCAAATTGGCATTTTCGTCCAAAAAATTCACAATCACCACTTCACTTTTGTATAGAGCTATAATTCCATGTAGGTTAATTTTGACTCTGTGACAAGTCTGACACAGAATGCAGTAGGAGTAGAGGAAAGAAATTTTTGAAACCGAAATTTATTCATAATGGACGCTAAACAGTTTTAAGGCAAATATCATTCCCAAAGTGACGACGAGAATTTGTCTGATGAGCACGACTTCAATAAAAATACCGAATTTGTAAGCGTGCTGGCCAAATAAACTGATAGCGTCTCTAAAAACAGCGATAAATGATGATCGAGATGAAGATGACGAAGTTAATGAGAGACCTGAATGGCACCTCTTGCAACCCTGGCACAGAAACTTAAAAAAAAAAGATAAATGGAAGACACTGAAAGAAAAGTAGTGTTGGGAAGAAAATTTCATCGAAATTCTGGATGATGTTACCAATTTCAAAGCTTCCGAATTCTTTCTAGGAGGGCGCAGAGATTGACCAATTGAAAGACTTCTTTCAATCTTTTAAATACTTGTTTAGGATAGATCAAGTATCAAATAATATACCCCAAAAAAACCTTATAAGTGAGAATGTAAAGTATTATAGTATTTTGAGGGAGTGTCAGGTTTTAGCTACGATTTTGAAATATTGTCGCAACTCTACAGAACTTAGGCGGATCAACTGGATCTTGGAGCAAGCATTAATGTTGTGGTGAAAATGGTAGACAGTACCTGTGAATCAGAATTACAAGTTATTCTTCGATAATTGGTTCAAGTGGTAATTTAAACATTTGGAACTGTTTGACTCAATCGAGTACCTAACTATGACTTACTCAAAGAATCAAAATTGAAAAAAAAGAGGAAGTGGAAACTTTGTAGATAAAGTTGCAAACATTAATGGAGTAGATGTTGTCTTAGTTTGCTGGTACAACAACAAAGTGGTAACTACAGCATCAAGATATGTGGTAAGTCAGCCAGTTTCTGAAGTGCCAAGATTTTCAAGAACAAATATAAAGTTGATAAATATTCTACGCCCCAAACGTGCATAACATATATATGAGAAATGCCGATCTATTGGATTCTATATGCCCGGATAGTACAAAAGTTTGATTAGATCTAAAAAGTAGGGGATATAACGATCTTTTTTCCACTTCATCCACATGATATGTGTAAAGGCGTGGTTGTTTTTGACGAAGAATTAAACAAATTTGATGTTTTTCCAAGTTCAAATTGGTACTCTTTCAACGCAATGACAAACTAAATCATTGTAAGTACCTAAATGCAACTCTAAGTCTTTCATATTTTGTAAAAATATCAACTCTCTGTGTTAGGATAAGGACAGGAATTATTATGATTTTCACACGCAATGAAGTGTGCCTAAATTTGTATAATTTAGGTTTGTTTTGTGTTTTTTATCTCGAATAAATTAGTTTGGCTTATAACTCTTTGGTATAGTTTTAATTACCCTCATTGAAATTAGGACATACACGGCACAATAATTTTTTGACATGTGTTTTAAATTGTAACTGCAGTTTTTAAATTATTTTTCCAGATACTAGGATCAATAATAATAAGATATATTTAATTTATCGAAATAAAAAAAAAATGCAGTACAGAGTTTAAAAATAGATAAATACAATTTGTGACGCATTACAGCGTTTATTATGCCAACTGATCAAATGTCACTTGAAATTAGAGTCAACTGGTGTCAAAAAACCCTCTAGACTACTTCTCGTGGGGATTTACTCATCTAAACCTGAAAATAAACACAAACTGTCTTTTTGGGTGCATCAAGAAGAAGAAAAACCGACAAAAGTATTTTCTTGGCATTTCTCTCAAAACCAGATCATTTCTGATGAAACTGATGAAAAGATTGGTACTGGCGATTGTATATATAAAGAAAACATCGTGAACTTAAAAAACCCTACCCAAATGACACATTATCTTCAAAACAATACCCAGTTTTAGAGCAACCGACGTCGAAGTGGTATTTTAGATCATCTTCCTTTGATAATTTCGTTCAAATTTGTCCGCTTAATTTAACAATGGGAAAAACGCGCAAGCGGGTGCAATAAAAGCTAGACTAACTTGTTCAATTAGTTCAAAGACTTCGTCTCATTAAATCGTTGTTACAAAACTTCGAGTCCAATCTAAGCTGCATAGTCTGCTTCTGATGATGAATCGCTCTCGGCTGAGCGGGAAGAAATAAAAAATTTCTAAAAGCGAAATTATGCTACGCTTTTTTGTATTTAATTCATGACACTAAGAACTTTTCCGAAATGCATAAATTTCATTATCTACGAACAGCTTTAACGGGAACGACCGCCAACAAAATACCTTGGAGTCCTCTAGTAATTTACAAAAATAAAAATGTGAATTGTTGGACCCAGTAACCATACGAGAATTGGAAAATGGGAAGGAATCAAATACCTTTCGTAAATGTCATTTAATGCATTAAAAAAAGTTGCGATAGCCACCTTAGTATAGGGTGTTTGATACGAACGCGATAACATACTCGTACATGTACTTTAAATTGTGTTGTGTGTTTTAATGCAGAGCGGATTATAAAAAGTGTCGACTACGAAGACACATGGAAAAAAGGGGAGACAACAGACGATTGATGTATTCCGCATAGAAGCAAAGAAAAGAACACCGCAGAAAAAGAGCAATGAAAAGGAGGAGAATGAAATGATGGAAGTATATGAGCATATGTTAATAGAAATACGGATGATAAGAGAACAACAAGAAAATTCAAACGAAGGTTTGAAAGAAATTAAAGAGCGAATGAAGACAATGAATAAAAACTGGAAAGATAAATACAAAAAACCAGAAGGAAGGAAGGGCTGGATGAAAGTTTAGGAAGTACAGAAGAAAAGTGATAATAAAAAGAATGGAAATGAAAGGAAGGAAAGGGAAGTAGATGTTAGGTAAAATGGGAATAGAGAAGAAGGTGGAGAAAGCGGTGCAATTAGCCCAAGGAATAATATTAAAGGTGAGTACGGTGGAGGAAGAAATAGGATATATTGAGGAATAAACGAAAGTTGAGAGGGATGAAAATATACATAGATGAAGTCTGAGAAAGATAGAGAGAAAAAAGAAAATAATGGAATTTAAAAAAAAAGAAGAACTAGCAATAAATAAGTCTAAAGAGAAGGACAAAATAAATTAAATGGGGCAATGTTTTAAAATGTGGCGAAGATGTAAAGGAGAAGATTTTTTAGAAGAATATTGAAAGTGGTGGGGGTAGTAGAAATATAGGAACATTTTTTGATATATTATGAAAGATGGAAGGATTTTCAGAACAGTAGAGAGGGGTGAAAAATTGTAGAGGAATAAGTATAACAAATACATATCTATAATATACGATAATACTACAAAGAAGAATACTATGAGAAGTAGAAAAGAAAAAGATACTAACGGATTGCCATGAGAGGAGACAGATTTTGCATGAAGGGGGTGAGAGTGTAAAGTAAATGGAAAACGTGATCGAGAGAAGAGGGAGGAAAAAACTTAATTTTAAAAGGCCAATAAAGTATACATATATACATACATATATTTAAAAAGACGGCTATAATGGAAGCTCTCAAGCAAAAATGAACAACATGTAGATCAACCAGAGTGGGCTGAAAGAGTTAGGTCACTAGTGGTCACTGTGTGTAATTAAATTATAAACTTTTATTTGAAACAAAAATGTGTAAAATAAATATTTTTTCTAAATATTTCAAAAATTTAAAAATAAATTTTTTTTTGCTTCATTATAACGTACCAACTCTAATTCGTCGGAAAAAGTGAAAAAAGGGAGATTAAAATATAAAATATTATTAAAATTTTCGGTTTGGAAACCGTCCCATCTTATTTTATAAGATGTGAGTAAAATTTTTACGATGACCGGCCGTCCGTCCGCATGTAAAGAAGATATTAAGAAAATCACCCGTCCAATTTTTGTGAAACTTTGTATTCTATGTATCCAAAAGGGCCGTTAACCTACACAGATTTTCAAATTTTTAAAATATTTAGAAAAAAATCATTTTACACATTTTTGTTTCAAATAAAAGTTGTTTATAATTTAATTATACACAACTTTTGTTTAAACTATTTTTGATCCATAAGTAATTACTGAGATATAACAATCACGTGACAATAATTGTTGTAACAATATCAATTTTACAAAATTTGAGGAAAAAAGTTGTTAGAAATTCTATTGTCTATAGCTTTTGTTTGAAACATTTTTTCTAAAAGGCAATTTTATTTTCGCTTATCGGGGCGATCTGCGGTAAACGCTTGTTTTTGATAAGTGGATGTTTTGTGTAAATGTATAATTGATGCCGATTCAAATGCGAAAAGCGTGTGGTCAAAGTAGAATAATATTATTTTTAGAAATCTACATATAACTAAAACGTATTGTTGTAAAGGCTTGATAAAATCGTTAATGCGGGTATTATAGTAAAAATATTGGTGCGACAAACTGTTATTACCAAGCTGAATAAATTCATGGAAAAGGCTTAAAAATTTTTTTAAAAATATTTTGATTTCTCTTTTTCTACAATCAGCACGACTTTGTTGATATGCTAATATTGAATTTAATAAAGTATATTATTCTATTCTATTGACATATTGATGACGTAAACAAATTTTTGGTCAGAGTCAGAAGACCATATTAATGAAAAAAAAAAGATAATAAAACGTTTTGTTCTGTTGACCCCAATCATGGTCAGTCTAGCCAGACAATCAAAGAATGTGGTTGTCTGCAAGTACTCTGTAGTATTTTGACGAACACTGATAAAATTTTCAACGATAAAATTGACGCCTCTTATTTTAAATCGTGCATGTAAACATATCGCTGTCGTGATAACCAACTAAAAATACTAATAAAATAAAATACAGCAAAAGGTCAATTAGATTAACACTGATGTCGTAAATTGAATGAGAACAATTACGTTGTAATGATAACCGAGTCTTTGTTTTCAACTAACAAAATATGCAGTATAATCATTTAATTGGCATGTATATACGAAGAAGCAGCAATAAATTAACTGAATATACTTGTTTACAAAAACCTTTCCTTTTGGCGCAGAAACTTTTATAAGAGAACGAAAAAATATCGACTTTATGTAAATGAAGGTACATGCAAGTACGGTTACTTTGACTAGGCATTTTCTGTATTACAGATATTCAATAACTCAATAAGGTCTTTTTAGCGCTACTTATTTATGTATTTAAGCACTAAAGTCCTATTTATCATGACCAATCTGATTTAGTTGCCGAGGCGATAGACGAGGCGTATAAAACACGTCAATTATGAAAAAGAACTTTGTGGTGAGGTACATATTAAATTTTTTTCTGAAATTAAATTATTTCAAGTTACTTTATAACAGAGTGTCATTTTTACTGATAATTAGCTGTATCTTCTAAAATACCCTGATATATAATACATTGACATGCTATATTTTTTTAATACAGAGTGTTACAAATATGGAGGTCATAAATTAAACCACATAATTCTGGAGTTAAGACGGTACTCGATTGAACCTAACTTACGTCATACAAATGTTCATGCAAAAAAGTTACAGGGTGTCAAAGTTATAATTGTTTTTGTAAATAAGTAACCCTGTAACTTTTTTTGCATGCACATTTGTACTGAGATGTTAGGTTCAATCGAGTTATTTTTAGCCCCAGAATATGTGATTTAATTATATGACCTACCTTTTGTTACACCCGTTGAAAAAGAGGCAGTATCTCGATAACACCTGAAGATTCAGTGTTGATTTTCTTGGATACGGTTGGCCGAATCGACATCTTTCAAGTATGCTTTTTGAGCTTATCACGTCAAGGAATGAAAATCTTCGAACAACAATCCAATATACCGAGGGCCAAAAAAGTTATGAATATTTTAATGTACGCCAAGTGATGCTGGTGGCACCCTATACAATGTACATCAAAACTGTGATCAGATTGAGATTTCTCATGTTGAAAAACTACTGAATACCAAATTTCGTTGCGATCGTGCTTTTATTAAGGAAATATTACCAAAAACTTTTCAAAAATTATAACTTTGACACCCTGTAACTTTTTGCATGCACATTTGTACTGAGGTAAGTTAGGTTCAATCGAGTTATTTTTAGCCCCAGAATATTTATGACCTCCATTTTCGTTACACCCTGTATATTGATGAGATCTTTACGTCTATCAAGGACAACTGCTAATTAATTGTAGAAAAAAAAAATTTGCCGATCTTTATTTAAACAAAATTTTGGTTGTCTTCTTTAATAATGGCGATAGTAAAGGTGGAGAATTTGTCGCTGTTTTGACGTTAATTAGTTGTAGGGCAAAAATGTTGGCATTTTGTCCAAAACATTTTGTTCATTGTCTTGCTAACTTAATATCAACAGGAGGCAACTTCATCAAAAGTGGCGATATTGAAAATTGAAAAAAGTGGAGAATTTACCTCTGTTTTGCTTGTAATAAGTTGTGAGGAACAAATTTTAGCGCTTTGTTCAAAAAATTTTTTTGTTGTCTCGCTAACTTAATATCAACTTAGGGAGGTTTCTTCAATAATGGCGATGTTGAAAAACTAAAAAGTGCAGAATTTGTCGATGTTTTGCCGTTAATTAGTTGTAGAGAAAAAAATGTTAACGTTCTGTTAAAAAATTAGGGTTTCAGTTTAGTCCAATTTCAAAATGCTATTCTGTCAGAATCTTTTTACAATATTATTATTGTCTTTTCACCTTATTGGTCGAGGGAAATGATAACATGGTTTTGTTTTTTTTAAATTTAATTAAAACCCTACAATGTTACAACGGTTCGAATACGGTATTTATGTTTTTCTCGAATACCCTAGGAATTCTGGACGCAACACCTTTTCTTTAATAAATCTGCCTTTGGTTTGCAATCGTTATAAACAATTCATTTGGCATTTCTTTTCACAACCGCAGGGTAATGACCAATTGTAGTTGATGTTCGGATAATTGTTGTAGCACTTGTATAATTAACGATTTGTTCGAAATGGAAATATATACCATTCTTGAGAATGGGCAAAGCACGGTATTTGGATGCAGTCTTGACGTTAATTAAATCTTGATTGGTTTAATTTATGTAGTATGATTTCTTTTTTTTTTCTGCGAATTTTCCTTGTTTCGCCAAATTTCGAACTCGTTTAGAGCAATTCCGTAGTTTCTAGTGAAGCTGTCGAAACAATTTTTGCAATGCCTCTTTCACCAAAAGCTTCTTCTCCTTCTTCAACGACTGCAGAATATATGGGAGACGGGTAAAAAAATGAAAAATTGCCGTTAAGACACGCCGATCAGTTTGTGGGGTTCTCAAAATTCTCGAACCCAAATTACTAAGAGGACTTTGTCTTACTTCTTCAATAGTTGAGGATGATCTTCCGAACAATTTAACGACCAAGTTGTCCTTGTCACTTCCAGGCTCGTCATTGGATAAGTTCGCTTCGTCATAATTTGTCGGTAGATTTTTCGAACATATGGTATATTCTCCCGAACAAGTCTTTTTGTCACTCTCTGATTTGTTTTCTTCAGAACTCTCGGACAGATTTTCTTCAGCTCCTTCAGGCAAATTTCTTTACTTTTAGTAAAATTTCTGTGTTTAATAATTTCAAACTCCCTTTCGATGCGAGCACTACTTGCTGGTGTTCGTCCAAATCCAAAAAGGTCGCGGCAAATGCAAGACCAAAGAGAAATAGTCTGTTACGATGAAATTCACGCTCATTAGGTTTACTTTTTCTAGTTGTAAAATTTCCCGAGTCCGTAGCGTTAGTGCCCGTTCCAGTCATGTTTAAATTTGCGTCGTTCAAGGTCGAAGTTTAAATCAAGTGCAAACGTCCACATCCTTCCTTTCCTTTGGTAGTATAGAAGAAATTGTGAAATGGAACTTTAATTCGTTGAGATCGTTTAATCCGAAATTTCTTTAACGATCAGCCTATTGTAATTACAAATTAATTAGAGTGAAATAATATTTAACCTAGATTGGGTTTTGTTATTACCATTTTGCAGGTAAGACTTTTTAACCTATCTCGCCTAGTGTTCAAAATCGCCTACATTTGAGTTTCTCTAATTACAGTTTTTTTATTGTGGCTTCTAATTCCATTAATGGTCTGAGGTCTTCTGGGATCGTTAATGTCTCATCATGTTTTAATTGGGATGGTTAATACCTGTACTCAAAGAACCGACGACAAGTTCCTATCACTAGACGGTGTCTTATCAATTCTTGTATGTATTGTTATCAAAGTAACGTTAACTACTTTGACAAAAACTTTAAAGGTTAAAATGACGATTACAAAAATATCTAATTTCTAAATACGAACTCACACGCTCGGTGTTCATTCTAAGCTAGTCTGGTTAAGATGGCCATACAGGAAGTGATAAAGATCTCGTCTCGCTCTGTATCAAATGTTATTTATGTATTGTTAACTATTTATTTTGTTAAATAACGCCGGAACGAAAAAGGGCTAAGATCCATTGTATATTGTCCGATTATTTTTTGATGTTAAAAATAATTATGTAAAAATACATAAGTGCCCCATTTAAAAAAACTTAACTGCAATTTAACATCCTGTATAGAAACACCTTGTTTATAATCCAATTTTTTTTTAAATGTGCAGCATAAATGTGCTTATTTGGTGGTAAATTAATTTCAAACTACATTTTTCCAGCAATAAAACTCAAAGACATAAAACAATTTTGAAAGTGAACAAAAATATTATGAAAAACTACTATATCACGAAAACAAGTGACCTTCTCTTTTAAACCAACGGTACGCAAATGCATTAACGTTCTCTAATGTAGATGGTCAGTGTTTAGTCATTTAAACGCGACAATAAGATACCAATATATAACATTTACCATGATCTCGTTCGATTACGGATAATTCTAAAAATTAGAAGTAACTTAATTTTCCATGAGAAGTTAACAATAACCACAATAACAGTGATGTTGAATACACTTTATATTAAGTTTGGATCGTTTTTAAGTCAAAAGCAACGAGCAAAAAATGCATATTTTTATTATAAGGTCCATGTGAATCTGGTCACAGCAATCTAAACACACAGCAGCGTATCTTGGTCTATTAAACTAATTATGCAAATGGCCGTTACTTCCGTTTAAAACTGGTGATATCCCGAGTGATATCCATAATAATAAATCGATTTATTTAACACAAATAAAATTAATTGTTCAAAAAAACCTCGAAAAAAAAACGCTTTATTTACATTTTGTTGAGTTTATGTTAGAAATACAACTGTTAACGAGATCACGTAATATTTGTAAATCTACGGCTAGCCCCTCTACATTTCAAACGAAAAATAGCGGCAGACTCATATTTTTTAAATTAGTCACTTCAAGGGTACAGCACAAGAGATACCCTACTGTGTGTTTATTATGCTGTGTCCGAAAAATAATCGATGTTTTTTTCGAAAGTTACTACCACTTTAAAATAAAGTCTGGGAACTGAACATACCTCGATATTGGTTATGTTTTTCTAAACCCTTCAATATTACTTACTGTGAACTGTGGTGTAAAGGCGTTTTTGTGATTGAACATGAAAATTCGTCTGTGCATTTACATGGTTGTTTTTACATATGATGTTTTTAAATCTGGAAAAACCATTCAACAGGATTTGATGTTGATGTTGACAAATAAGTAAATAAATGGAAAGAAATATTAAAAACATTTCCGTGGTCACAAATAAACAAAAGAAGAAATGATTTTGTATGAAAGTGGTAATGTTTGAATGTCGTTTGTATCGCTCATTTGTCAAAATACAATCTAATCATGAAAAATCATATAGAAGACAATCGTAAAAAATATTTTGAGTCCTAAAATGCAGAACAAAATAGTTAATTTATTAGACTCTATAATTCATGTAATAAAAAGAGACGTAGAGATGTTCCATTGCCTGATTATTAATTCTACCCAACTAGATCAAATGAGTAAAATCAGGTGTCGAAACTCACCTTACTTCACAAAAAACAAAAGCGTCATTTGTAGAAATTCAGATTGTTGAAAGTCAAAATGCTGAAAGAACTCGGTAACATTATTTTAAAAAGTTCTTACTAATATATTACATGGGCTTAATTCAGCTATTAATTTTGCAAAACCTGTGACATCAAACCTACATTTCCAGAAAAAACGAGTAAAAGAAATTATGAATGAATTGAATAGGCATATAATATCCCGAAAGATATTTTGAAACTTTTACCTGAATCCACTTTTTTTAAAAATATGGTATTAAAATTTATTATTTTTCTCTTGAGTACTTTATTTTGTTGAAAAAATGAGGAACTCGTGACATATCACAGGATTATTTATTTTCTAAAATGAGTTAGCTTAATGTGAATTATTAAGGCCGGTATTGGCCATGCGCCACCAGTTGATAAACCGGTTGCTACAACCCCGCAACTGCACGTTCAACTGTTTGTGTCCCAATAATAGTTTCGGGGGCATTGCAGTATTTAGCCGTAGGAAAAACCAGTGGCGCGACTAGTTGGGCAACCGACTGTGCGCATCTGAATCACGTGTTCATCCCATATAAACAATATAAAGAAACAATATCATTTATTATTGAAACCTTATTTCCATATACAATTTTGAATATAGAAAACAAACTATTTTGATTACATGTTAGTGTAAGAGCACGTTTTTCATGTCCAATGATATCAATGATAACGTAAGTAGGAAACTTGTCAAATGAACGTTTAAGCATCCGAAAATAGTTGAAAAATTTCTTTTTATCAGCACAAAAATCATCGAATAGTGTGTAATATAATCCTTTGCTTAACCACCTCACTAGAGTAGGGTGTTTTTCGAAATTTCTGATACTCTTCAATAGACTAAGAAGGAGTTGTGCACTGCTCAATGTCATATCTGAAAGTGACTTAAGAAAATCCGGATTATTTCGAAATAAACTTCGTGTACAGTTGCGCAACTGAGCTGCCCTAGCTCTAAAATACTTGGAGACTAGTTGATCAATCGGTTGTCCAAGTAGTTGCCCAATAAGTTGGGGTTGGACAACTTGAAATGTTTTGTAAATGTTCTGTAAATGAAATAAATTGAATGAAGAAATGTTCTAAATGTTTTGTAAATGCAGTAGAAGTTTGGCCAATATTTTGGAAATGTCCTGAATAGAAGCCGGTGGTCCGTGGTTTATGGAGGTGTTCATTGAATAATGTTAACATTAACCATTTTCATATGAAAAAAGCTTCTCAATAGATTCACATCATGTTATATTGAGAGGATTTATTAAGAGAAACTAAAGCTTACCTAGAGGTTTGCTAAAAAAACTAAAGCTATAAAGTAAGTAAAAATGGTTCTATTGAATAAGTTTATGACAATATGATACTGAATATAATAATTTATAGACCGTTTAATAAATTCACACCCGTTCTCGTAGAAATTTGTTTTGTTTACATCAAGCTGACGTGACGTCTGTAAACTTAGTGGAAACGTCCATTCCACCTCAGTGACTGACTTCATAATTGTTATAAATGTAGTTTCCATTATACAGTGTGCTTCAAAAAGTCTGGAATAATGAAAGTAACTGTTAAAATATTGAAAATCTAAAAAAATAGTTTTAATAAAAGTTGTTGGGTAGTTTACTTCAAATTTTGGAGACCCCAAGGGGACCATTCTTATTTTTATATTAACTTCCCTCTTTCACCTCCAATTTTGAAAGAGGTTGTTTTTGTGGTTAAACGGTGTACTAATTTTGGTATGTTACATAATTATATTTTTGAAAAAAATCGCAAAATTTTTTATTATATAACTAAAAGCAATACAAGAGAAAGAGTAGAGTAGCATGCTGGTCGGCGGTCTACAAAAATAGACCAAAGAATCTTCATGTTCTTAGAGAAAGAATAAAATTGATTAATGTTCAAGACGTTTGGTTGCAAACTGCCAAGCATTAAAAAATCGTTTAGGTCACTGTATTGCTGTTAACTGTGAATATTTCGAACACTTACTTTACGTATTTAATTAATTTTTTAATGTTTTCAACAATTTTCATTAAAGAAAGGTTTTGTTCAAATCCAGGATTTTTTCCCCAAAAATATCATTACGTAACATACCAAAAGTAAAACACCGTTGTAAATTGATTTTTTCAAACATTTTAGAAGAAAAAGGAGGGTTAGTTACAAAAAAAGGTTAACCCTCTCTCTTGTGGTGTTTGAAGTTTTTTGCTAATGTCACCGTAAAGTGTGAAGTAAACTATTTTTTATGTTTTCCATATTTTAAACGTGTTGTTTTGAACACATAAAATATTTATTTTTCACTTATTTATTAATTTTTTTCGGTCGCTTCTCACGTGAAATACTCCAACTAATTTTTCTGCAAAAACTGTGCATAGATTATACATTGATACAGGTCCATTCATAAATAAAATAAAATTGTCATAAATAATTAAACCAAAACCGCAAAATAATTTGAAAGTACCTACAATTTATATATTTTTTTAATCAATGTTTAGTTTTGTTAAGAAATTAATTATCAAGGGATCTGCAAACAAAGTTGTATAACAATTATAATTCAAAATTTTTTAATCATCATTATCTACAAACCTACATTTTTTCGAAAAAAATTTCTGTGTAAATTACAATTACAAAACCGGTTTCGAGCAATTTGACGAGAAAAACTGACAATTATTAAAAACGCTACCCCGAATGGCACATGAGAGTGTTAATTTTTGACCGAGACCAAAGGCGATAATTGATTAAAACATTCTAAGTGAAAAAACCACTACTGCATTTGTCGCTGGAAAAGTTGCCGGTAACTTTTGCCGATGTAAAAGTGACAATTACACTGTGGTATATGCGATTTTTTATACATGAATTAAATTTTCAATTTAAATTCACATACCTCGTAGATACCGATACCGTAAATAACAGTTTTATTTACATTTCTTGATTTATCATAAGACTAATTAATTATGTTTTTCATTAGAAAAAATACAAAAAAAAGTATTTTTAAGGAAACCAGTCATTAAATGTAATTCTATTTATTGATGTATTTGTAATTTAAATTTTAGAATAAGGCTACCTGGATATTATAAATAAAATGGGGAGATATGCGATGTTCCAAAACCCAAATTTTAAGACCCATTTTTTTCACTTTTGCTGACGAATTACAGTTAGTACGTTGTAATGAAGCAAGTTTTCTGTCTTGTGGCCGGCCGGCCATCCGTCTGTATGTAAACACAATATCAAGAAAACACCGGTCAGATTTTTATGAAACTTATAAAATATACAACAAAGTTATGAGGAAAAGGTTGTTGTTGGAAATTTCACTGTCTATAACTGTTATTTGAACTATTTTTTTTCTAAAACGCTTATTTTCCTTTTTCTGAGCAAATGTTTAAAGTTTGAATTAAAGTATCTGAACCCGTCATAAGGGTTATCCTTAAAACAGTAAGTTTTGTAAGTTGCGACGAACTTCTATACGCTGTTTATCTTATTTTTCAAGCAAAATGTTTTATTTTACCGCACTCTCCTGACACTGTTTTTTACACGTTGGTTGATATATGAACGATGTGGATTTCTGCAACAGGCTTGTTTGCATGTGCAAACAGTGTATGTGTGATTGTGAAGTTGTATTTATTATATAATTCATGTAATAACCTGGTTTACTGTTAACTGTTCATTGGGTTCAAAAGTGATTGTAAGTGGATATTTGTGAAATGGAAAATAAAAGAAAACTAAGATTATCATACCACATACGAAGTAAAAATTAACTACAAAAGAAGGTAAAACTACTTAAAACTTAAACATACTTTTAAATGAAAAATGTTTGATTGAACTTATTTCTGAGATTTACTAACATTTTGAGCGTTTAACTTAAATAACTGTTTTAGTTTTAGTATAAAACTATTTATACGATATCATACCGGGTGATTCAGCTAACCCATTCATTAGAAGTTTATAGACTTCCAGTTGAACATTTGTTTAAAAATTGGGAATAGGATTGCTCGAAAGCAGTTCTAATTAATTAAAATATTTCAGCTCTTCTAGCACTTCCGGTTACGCCGGAAGTGGCTACCAACTTTCTTATTTTAAATGGAATGATATTTTTTTTTTTGTATATTTGGATTCTACGCTTAAAATCTCGAGTTACTTTCATGTAGCACAAGCTATATGAAAAATCAATAGTTTTGAGATATTCTCATTTTTTTGAGAAAAATTGGTTTTAAAGTATTGTTTTCAAACGCTTGTCAATGATTGAAAAAGGTTATAGTAACAAAATTTGGGCTATACTTAGAGGACTGTTAAGTTTTTTAAATGATGTGAATTTGACATCTCAATATTTACAGGGTGTTCAAAATGTTTGGCTAAACTGACCTTCTTAACTGCCCAAAAGTCAATTTTTAAATGGAACACCCTGTATCTTGTTGCTCTATGTGTGGTTATCTCTCGTTAAACAAACGGCAAGTTCTTTCAATAATCTTGTAACATTCTCCATGAATAAAAATAAATTTAGTATGTCTTCATTCGAATACATACATTGTTTTAATTTCCACAGGCCACTAGTCAGAAATTATTTAATAAAATAGAGAAATATTGTGTGTCGAATGTAAATACATCGATAGCAGGAAAATGGTAGCAGATATGAAGATGGAAAGACCACTTAATTCTCCATCACATAGAGCAACAAGATACAGGGTGTTCCATTTAAAAAATTTACTTTTGGGCAGTTGAAGTTAGTCAGATTTAGCCAAACATTTTAAACACTCTGTAAAGAATGAGATGTCAAATTACACATCATTTAAAAAACTTAACAGTCCTCCTAAGTATAGCCCAAATTTTGTTACTAACCTAACTTTTTCCAATCATTGACAAGCGTTTGAAAACAATACTACAAACCACTTTTTTCTCAAAATGAGAATATCTCAAAAAACTATTGATTTTTCATATAGGTTGTGCTACATGAAAGTAACTCAGATTTAGCAAGTATAATCCAAATATAAAAAAAATATATCATTCCATTTAAAATAAGAAAGTTGGCTGCACTTCCGGTGTAATCAGAAGGGCTAGAAGAGCTGAAATATTTTAATTGAATAGAACTTCTCGAGCAATCCCCAATTCCAAATTTTTAAACAAATATTTCAACGGAAGTCCATAAACTTCTAATGAATGGGTTAGCTGAATCACCCTGTATACATAATTACTTACATCACTGAAATCTAGTTACAAAGTTAAAAGAGTTTTTCCTTATTCATTCATGTTGTCAAATAGAGAAAAAATTAGTAGTAATTGGGTAATAATAGGCAAATCTCTTGGAAATGTTGGAAAGCGGTGTAAATGCGTATCTTAAAATTTTATGTAATGTTGAAATGTCTCATAAATGTTGTTAATGTAGTAACATATGTAGTAAATGAAGTAAATGTTTGTAAATATGGTAAATATTTTGTAAATGAGGTAAATGTTTTGTAAAATAAGTAAATGTTTGGTAAATGTGTCAAATGTAAATGTGGTGTACATAATTTTCTTAGTGGTCAACCCCTGTCTACGGGTAATAGCGGCCTAAGAGTTAAAATTTCTTGAGTTGCATGTAATCTATCAGATGTTTGAACTTCACAATACCGATAACGGGTAAGTTCTGTATATATAATTAGAAAGAATTTTTCATTAATTAGTTTATTACATAAAAAAAATATATGATTGTTAATTAGATACAATTTTTCTATATTTAGATTATTACGAAATTTTTTTAATAACATTCTACCTAGAGGATCAAATAAATACTAAGTAATAATACTGTGTGTTTTTTTCTAATTTATAAGGGAATTATAAGGGCCCCGTGAATGTACTTGCAGGGGGGCCTGAAACAGCTTGTTACGCCACTGATTTTTACTATCAAAGTAAACTTACCATTTGGAGAGATTGATCCAATAAAGCGATGAGAAATTCATGTTTGGTTTAATTATCCAACTGATGATGTTTGGTTTTACATTCCAGTTTTGTAAAAACAAGTATGCAAATTTTCAAGAATGGATAGATATAGAGAAGGTTGCCATTCACACATACCACTACTTTTCTTCTTCAAAATATAAACAACAAATTGTGTACGGCGATCCCGAACATACAACAGACAGTTCATTGGGTAGACTAAAAGCTAACAGCAGAAGCTCGTGCTCGACCTACAGCACCTAGCTGAAGATCACACCCTCTTTCGCTGAACTAGAATCTATGTGTAATTTGTCCAGAATGACCAGTAGAATACCACAATAATGTTATAGTGTGCGGCATCTGTTATATAACGAAACCACATCGGTCGATTAATACGTTCCAATGTAGGCATCTTCAATAAACTACAAATAGAATTGGGAGCGCCACCTTCTTGCTGAAACCGATTGTTGTTTGCAGTTTTTCTTTTGTAGCGACAGATGCGCAACCTGTGGTTCAACATCATAGATTGATACAGTTTCCTAATGGTAGTAGCAGTAACTACCGACTTCCATACAAACTTCTGTTTCACTTGCCGAACTATAAAATAGATTAA
Source organism: Abscondita cerata (assembly GCA_030710515.1). Lineage (NCBI taxonomy): Eukaryota > Metazoa > Arthropoda > Insecta > Coleoptera > Lampyridae > Abscondita > Abscondita cerata. The sequence continues at coordinate 141,171 of JALBCR010001785.1, read as the reverse complement.
ATATAATATAATCAATGATATAATCTTGAAATACAGGCACAGAATAAATCTTAATAATAAAATATTTACGCTTCAGAAACACACATCTCAACATAATCTGAGAATATCAATTTTTATTCAATTTGCTTGATTTTACTTCCGTTAATATATTCCTTTTGTTGTTGAGTTTCTAAGTTTGGGCCGATTTGCTGTAAAGATGAAGTATACTGTGTGTCCCGGATAATCTGAAGCATTATGTTTAACATGGGGAATTTGAGAACCTGATTTATATGTCCCCAAAGTGTTTTTAGGATATTTCCACTATCAGAACATCTTAACAATGTCTACTAGAAAACGTTTTGCGTAGTAATTTAAAATTAAACCAAACATATGTGTTTGGTTTATTTATCGAGATTATTTGAAACTACATTTTAAAAAATATTTTCGATTGTACAGGGTGCTCCAGAAACACGTACTATAGAGTATTCCAGAATGCTGTCAAATAAATTTCAAGATGGCAAAGTGAAGGCATACAAACAGTTAGTTATTAAAGAAAGCTCATCTTTACTAACGTTTAATAAAGAAAATAAAGGCTGTAAGTGGAAAATGAATAAAATGCCAGCATTTTGTTGCTTTGTGCGTTGTGAAAGTCGCTGTAAAAGCGATAATGTAAAGTTTTACCCCATTTCTGAAGTGTTTATACTTTAAACATAAAGACAGTTCAATGAATTATCTAAGGTGCGAAGGCCAAAGTGGATAAATGCAATTAAAAGAAACATTCTTTTAAAATGCTGAACCTATAAATAGGGGGTCCCCATATTATACTATACAATTTAAAAGTAAAATAAAAATTTTCTAATCAAAGTAAATTAACTTTTTTAATCGACTAATATGTAAGCTTATTCTGTGGGATTTTATGACTAAACTAAATAACTTTGAACTTAGAATTCAAAATGAATTGAAGTCGAAGGAGGGCATTTGGAAGACATGATCAAAACTTAAATTGTTACTTTCTTTAGTCATAAATCCCACAGAATAAGCTACATATTAGTAGATTAAAAAGTTAATTTACTTTGATTATAAAGTTTTTATTCGACTTTTAAATTGTATAGTCTAATATGGGGAACCCAGTATAAGTTATTTTCTAATCAAAAGTAACATCAAACATAATAAACTTAGTGTTCGGACTACAATGATATGTTCCGTTACTTCTACAGCACCAAGTACACTTTTTATATAGTTCATTTGTTGTTGGATGTAAAAACTATGTGTTAATACTAAGTACATAATTTATAATATCCATTGCAGTAACAGGGGAAATGCTTCGCTATCAAATTTTGTGCTATTTTCGTTTAACTCAATGATCAACATTGTTAACATGTTAAGTATTTATGATTAATAACAATAAGTGTTTCTGACATTCAAGTGTCGACTCGTGTAACTTTTAGTTGGCTATAATTATCGAAGGATCGACTTCATGTGATTGATTAATAACATTTATTACAAATATGTAGATACATTGTACATAACTTTAATTTAATTAAAAAAATTTAATCTTTTACTCCGCTTTTTATGCTTATACTGCAAATACGTACTATGCGTTTTTGTATAATTATTACCTTCAAACACTAAAACCCCGGTAATCTTAAGTGGCAACTTTTTCTAAATTAATAACAGATTGTAAAACTACTCACAACTATATTTTCTACGAAATCTATTGCTTAACGAAAATAAGTAAATACAGTAAGTACAAAAGGGTTTACATGGACAATTACTTTAAATAAAAACGCAAGTATCTTCTTCCATACTCAAATATCCAATTAATTTATCTTCTAAAACTCAGTACGATTAAACGTAGTACAAAATATAAGAAAAACTATTTTATTTGTGATTACAAATGTTAATAATGTAATAAATGTTAACAGACAATTTAAAAATTGAAATTTAAATGTTAGTAAATTTCAATTTAAATGATTGTATGCCCTTAGTTCTCCATCTTAGGTCACGTGTTCTGAAATACTCTATATCAAAGTTGAGTTATTTTAAATGGAACACCCTCTATTTTTTTCTATTTTTAAATTATAGGATAAAAATTAATGTATGTTCTTTAACATGTCCCTATACCAACTTACATCCGTTTCTGAAGTAAATCGATTTTACCTGATTTACAGACCCTCCAAAAAATGCAATAACTTCAAGATAAATAAGGACAAGCAATTTTGTTTTACATGACCTTACTAAGAATCTTTAATATTCCTTTTGCAATATTTACTATTATGTTATGATGTACAGAGTGTTTTAAATACTACCGCATAACTAAATACTTAAAAAACTTGCTTAACTTAAATGGAACACCCTGCATTTCTTTAGCCTGTTGGAATCAGGAACTAGTTACCTTCAATCGGTATTAGGGTTACCAACCCCTAACTCTGATAGTTTAACAATTTGCAATTTACTGGAATTTAAGTGACCTGTGAGATATCAGTAAAATGAACATTATTTTACAAACATTTTTAATGTATAGGTTGATTCTGCTTTAAATATTAACCTTAAAAAATTTTTTCAGAACAAAATAACACAAATGTGCTCATGACATGCCAGGCTCTAAAAGTCAGTCGAATCACGCCCATCTGTGACAAACAACAGCAACCGTTATTAGTTTCAACAAATATCGATGACACTGTAAACATTGGTAACTTTGTTAAAAAAATTCTAAAAATAATGGTTTTCAAACTTATCGTACTACTATTAGAGCGATTGATGTTTACTGCTAGCTAGCGAACAGTCAACGTTTATAAACTTTATGAATCAATAATAGTTTATGTGAAAAATTAATAATAAGGAGCTCAACGTGAATGTCCGAAGAATGATTGTAACGTGTGTGTAATAATTTTAGTGAATTTATACCCATACAATTAAATTTTTTTTTATTGAGAAGGGAAAATCTGCAAACAGACACCGATCTCCCAGGTGGATCGGTAGTGTCGAGTTGACTAGATTGTAGCGTCGACCGACTAAAAACCCTTCTCGCTCTGCCAATAAATGTAGCCGTCTGGAATCACGTAAGTTTACTTTAGAACGGGCAGTTCTTTTTAGAATCCATTGTGTAGATTGAGGTGGATTCTAGGTGTTATGGGAAAATAACTCCTATTGTCTTTTATTTTTGATGTCTTTCTCTTTTTTTGGTAATTATTACCGTCACCCAGTTGACAACTTCTTCCCATTTCTGTGCACAGCCGATCATTTTTGAGATTACATTTTCTTCTAAAATTTCTTTAGGTCTATATACGGCCCACTGCGTGCATTCGAAGAATGTGTGTCTGACATCGTCTGGTTCGCTACAGTAATTGCATGTATCCGAGTCAAGCTTTTTTATTCCTGCTAGGTAACTATTAAAACACCCGTGTCCTGTCAAGAATTGTGTCAAAAAGTAGTTAATGTCTCCATGTTTTCTGTTGATTAAATTTTTTGCCCACTTCGCTTTTGTGTAATTGTTCCAGCGAGCGCTCCATGTATCCATTATATATTTATCGCTTAATGCGTTATGTGGGCCTCTACATCTTGCTTATGCTCTAATGTCTAAAGGAATTACTCCTGCGATGACACATACGGCTAGGGTAGACACTGTGCGATAGGCCGACGCAATACGTAGGGCTGTTTTCCGTTGCGCCCGTAAACCAAATTGACATATTTTGTTTTTTTAAAACCTCCGACCATACAGGAACTGCATACAATAATACATTGGTTACCGTTTCTGCCAACATCTTTCTTTTGGCGCCGCCGAGCTTCTGACACGTGGCAATAATTTTTCTAGTGCAGCGCACAATTTATCTGCTTTCTCTATCCTTTCTCTGATATGGGCAGAGAAAGAAAGACTTTTGTCGAGCGTCACTCCTAGGTAATCCAGAGTATTTTTGGGAATGATCGTAGCGTTACTTATTTTAAAATGAATGTCGGTAATCTTCCGACGAGCTGAAAAAATTATCGCCTCTGTTTTATCTGTGGCTATGGTCATCTCATTGTCATTCATCCATGTCTGTATCTGGGCCAAGGCTCGATTTGCCGATTGCATTAAATCCGATTCCGTTTTCGCCGCTACGAAAAGGGTGAGGTCGTCAGCATACGCCGAGATACTGACGTTTTCCGGTACTGCTAAACACAAGAGGTTGTCATAGAATAGATTCCAGAGCAGTGGTCCCAGGACAGAACCCTGAGGAACACCGGAATGCAGATCTATTGTTACAAAATTATTGTTTGGATCGTAAAAAGTCATGTCTCTTTCTGGTAAGTAGTTTGCGATAAGTCTTACTAGATGTGCAGAAAGATTTTTATATGACATCTTTTGTAGCAACAGACACCAGGGTAGGACGTTAAACGCATTCTTAACATCGATGGCGATTAAAGCCGACAATTTGCGAGTACGCCATGTACCTTGAGAGGAAGTTTTAGCTAATTGTACAATGTGATTTATTGCCTGTATTGTAGACTTGTTTTTGGTGAATCCAAATTGAAGCGGATTCAAGCCTCCTTTGCTGTTGATGTTGTTCTCAAGTTTAATCTTAATCAAATGTTCGTATATTTTTGCAACTGTGTTAAGCAAAGAAATTGGTCGGTAAGAATTGTTTTTTTTTTTTTAATTAACGTCACTCGTGATTTTTTCCAGATGCGGGGTACTTCGGCATTTTTGTATAATTGATTATAAAAGTTAAGAAAAAATTGCTTAAATTTAGTTACTAGGAGACATATCACCATAGGAGGAATACAATCGGGCTCAGGAGATTTAACTACGTTTCTGTATCCCAAACCCCAAGGGTCTCGGTCAAGATCTTCGATTACATCATCCCATGCTTTTCTTTTTTGCTCGTATTATGGCGTCGCAGTATTGTTTCTTTAATTGTTTATAATTGTTTGTCCGAGTTAAATAAATTGAACTATTAATATTTTTGGTTCTCATGATCTCTCTTCTACTCTGATTGCATTTCTTTTTTAGTACGTGGAGTTCATTGTTCCACCAGTACAGCGAGTTGCTAAATCTGTTGCGACTGTGATATGGTGGCATACTTGCGCTGCACACAGACGTAAGGATATTATTTAATTTGGCAGGTGTACCTATGTCAGTCGTTTCAAGAAAAGTATTAAATTTTGAGGTAAGTTTATCTCTATTTAATTTATTAGCGTTCCAACGGAAAAGGCGGTTGATGGGAGTAATTGGATCTGAGTCGGAAAATTTCCATTCATCAAATGTACCTATGATCACTAACCGTCTCTTCATCCATCACTACCCAAGAACTAAGATATGGACATAAAGTGTCCGTTACCAGAGTTAAATCAATACATGATTTTTTTTTACCGGATAAATATGTGGGAGAGTCACCTTCGTTAATGACCACAAGACTCATACTGGCAGCCCACTCAAGGACTGCCGTTCCTCGTTTGTCGGTGTGAGTAGAGCCCCATACAGTAGATTTGGCATTTAGATCGCCTTGAAAGATGACTGGAACTTTATGGTTTACAATATGTAATTTTATATTATCCAGAAAGGCTAAAAAGTCTTTGTGCGAAGCATTTGGTGAATAGTAACCACAGATGACGTCATACCCTGGTAAGTGAACACAGGTAAAATTTTCTTTTGCTATAACCTTAGGTTTGTTAGTAACTAACAGATTTTTTTCCAATATAGATTGCTGTGTTTCCAGTATGGTCAACCGTCCATCTATTTGAAAAGGAACACATGTTTTTGTTTGGTTCGTTAACCAAAAGAAGATCGGTCTCCAGTTTGCTAGCGGTAGCGATGGCAAGGTCATGAGCTCGTCTGCGTCTTCCTATATTAATCCCGATTATATTAATGTTGTACATTATTGTATTGTGTAAAATAAATAAAAAGGAAAAGAAAAATTTATATTAATAGTTGAATTGTTTAGATTGTATGCTAGGCTTAAGTATTAAAAAAATGGTAGGGTGGCTTATCCTGAGTAATGCCGTCAGCCGCTGGTATGGGTGCCTTATGACTATTGTACACCTGTTCTTCGTCGTAAGTATCAGTTTCCTGTCTTGGTTCTTGTGATTATTTTTTCTTTTTTTGCCTTATTTGTGCTAATGCGTTTTTAAAGGTTCCACATGAACCCGATCCGGCTATGTATCCTTCAAGTTCACAGAGCGGACGATATGGATTATTGTCACATTCTGTTTTGTGATGTTCTGTACTAGTACATTTCTGGCACCATTTACTTCTGTTTTCTCCCCGACAATCTGATGCGCTATGTCCGTACTCCCAACACCTATAGCATTTGTGTACTTCAATTCTCTCTTCTATCAGGCAGTAGTTTAGACCGATTCTAACTTTACCCAATAATAAAATTTTATCTGCGTCAATTTTGTTAGCTACAATTGTGCCGGATTGACTATTAAAGTTGGTCGGCCTCAAAGGTCTAACTATAAGGTCCTCATGGTAATGTACTTTTCCTGTGTTTATCAGTGCATTCCTCACTTCTTCCACTGTTGTAATTTCATCTAACCCTATTATGTGCATTGTTGTTTTGTTATCGCCGCCTATTGTTCTTAACTTTTATCCTTCCCATACTTTAGAAATCGTTTTCTTCACTTTCGTCGCCGAATTTTTTTGAACTTGTAGTAGAAGGTCTCCATTAACCGTCCTTCTAACGTTTTTAATTTTATTTATGGTGTCCTTACTTGTTTATTTTTGTTTTAGTGTCCCCAACATGTCGGCATAAGTGTTTTCTCCTTTTTCAATTATAACCACTTCGTCTTTACTAATCTCTAGGTTTAATTGTCGTTTTCTCAGTTTCATTTGTCTTTATTATAATTTTGTCCATATGTTTAATTGTGACTTCCACCATTTTCCTGAGTATATTTTTGTCCATATTTTTCCAATGGAAATATTATAATTTCTTTTTACGCTGTCTATGATAAGTTCATTTAATTTTTTAAGCGTTAAGTACGTACTTTTATTAACCTCACCCGTGCCTTTTTAATAAAGAATAAAATAATGTGTTTGCTATCCTTTCATTATCCTTTTTGGTTCTAAAAGTGTTGATTTGTTCCATTTGTGTAAACTCACTTCCTTCACTGCTTTCTTTCAAGCCTTCAAATAGCTCTGGGTATCTTTCTCTTATTCTCTTTTTCCAATTTATTTCTCCTTCTTCTTCTTCTTCTGCTTCGTTTATAAAAAAACTAAATTATCACCTTCCATGTGATTAACCGGCTCGAACGAAGTTTTAGGATAAATATCCTTGGTCCATTCCCTATCCCTAATGTCTTCAAAATCTTCATAAGATGCCATATTTTGATGTGTTTTTAAGTATTCAGTTATGTCTAACTGTCCTTTGTCTCTACATGTTTTACATATATTCATTTGTATGTCTTTTTTTCTTTTTTTAAGTTTTTGTAATTTATTTGCATTATTTTATATTTGTCTTCAGATTCTTTTAATTTTTTGGGTTTCCTTTTGATCATTTCTTCCCTTATTGATTTCGTCTTGTTTTACATTTATGCAATATTTTGCTTCTTGTAAATTGTCGTCTAGAAGTTGTTTTTGATCTTTTTCTATTACGTATTCTTTCTTTACACGGTTTAAAAGACTTAAAACTTCCATTATACCAGTTTTAATTTCTTTGTGTACACTTTTATTCTCATTTTTAAATTTTACTAGATGTTCCACTTTTTGCGTTAATTTTTTAAGCTTGGACTCGGGTCAGTTTCATTACTCATTTGTGGTGACGGTTCTGCACGTTTCCTTTTTGTGTTTTAACTCAGTAGTTTTGAATGGGATAGGTGTATGTTCTTCGTCAACCAGTTCACCTATTATGGTTTCGTTACTACTAAGTCTTTTCTCCCTGCTTCTGATTTTTATCTTTCATCTTCTGTTCTTAACGGTGGGGTTCTTAAATAGAGTCCCTTCGTCTAAACAAATAATCTTCTTCTTTCCAGAATTAGTTTTAAAATCTTCTCGTCCAGTATCTCTTTAAGAATTAGTGGCCTGGTCCTCCACCACTATCGTTCTGCGGTCTCTTGATGACACCCAGAAGAAGCCCGCTTTACAACTTCAACCTGACCGGTACTGGGGTATCCTCCCTGCACCGTAATCGGTGTACTACTATGTTGTTCCGTCATGTCAAATCCATTAATATTGCATTTTTAACCTCCTGCCAGATATGTTGTCGATACCAAAAGTCCGTCCGTGAAGAGTTAGTGTAGAAAGGAAAATCTCTAGCCCTCAGAAACCTAATAGCTTGAGGTTGGAAGAAAACAAGAAATGGTCAAGAGAGACCTTAAGTATAAAGAGAAGAACTCCTCAGAGTTGTGTAAACAAGGTTGGTCCGCGGGAGGCAAGCTTCACACTCTCCAGAAACCTAAAGAGCATTCCCCTGTCCGCCACCCGGGGCGCGGGCCCGATGTGGAGCTTCAGGTGTCTCTCGCACACGGGACAATTAAATTATTGTGGTTTTCTTAAATAACGGCATTTTATATTGAATTTATTTAACTGTGACATTGAAATTAGAATCGGTAAGTATATAAGAGAAGATTGTCATCGATCCGTGAATTTGTTCCAACTTAAGTGTGTAATAATAAGATTTATTTTTATTTATTTATGAATGATCATTACGCTGATCTAAATTACGCGGACTCGTAGACAAAAACTTACACCATTTGGCGATCAGGGGTTGAATCACTGGGATTCCTTTCACACCTGGCCATATGAAACAACTGGCTGTGTTTCTTTTTTTTTCTTTTTATTTAAATGACACTTTTACCAAATTGTTAACCTGCAAGGATCTGCTATCTTCCAAGAATCCTTGTCTGAACTGTGGGTGTATGCCACAAAACCGTTTCATTTCTCATGCGTAAATTTGCCTGGTGAAGTATGTAAATATCTCAAAAAATTGTCCCTGAAGCTTAATTTGGCGATGTGATGAGTGTATTGGCTCACTTACTAATATTAAAGGTGACATTGATAAACTGCAAGAAAAATGCCAACAGTTAACTGTTGTAAGGTGTGTTGTAGAGTGCAAAAGCTGCTGAGCTAAAGCAGATAGCTTTAATGCTTGTAACACGTTTCCAGATAAAAACACTAGATAACTTGGGAAGTATACACGCAAAACAAAAAGAACACCTGATGCAAGCATTTCGCTCTTATTGTGGGCTCATCAGAGGTGTATACTTAAGGTGCGGCATGACACTGTGTGGCTTTATCAACGGCGTGTATTACAAGCACTGGCTACCTTGAGAAGCTGCTTTGCTAGCTACACATGCACCGCCCGTTAAACTGTTGGCATTTTTTCTTTAGTTTATACTATTCACACGTGTCAATGTTTGGCAACGAGATGGTTCGCAATATAACACGATTTTACTTATAGTCATTGCTCCACGAGAGCTAAAAACCAACCACCTCTTGGTACAAATCGTATCCACCGAACTTAAGTATACACCTCTGATGAGCTCACAATACGATTGAAATGCTGCAGATCAGGTGTTCTTTTTGTTACGTGTAATGCTTCTGTGCAAGTTATGACTTAACTTTATCGGCAACGTACTGTTACAAGCATTAAAGCTATCGCTTAGATAGCGCTTTGCACGCTAACATAGACATGCCGTTACAGTTTGAACTGTTAGTTTTTGCTTAGTTTACAACAATTCACACATTGTCAATGTTTTATGTCAAGATGTCTAAAGACGCGACGCATTATGCATTAAAATTGATGTGCAATCTCAAATTACTCAATGCTATAGAAATTGATTACAGTTTTTAACCAAAGATTAATGAACTTAAAACTGAAACTTAATAGCACATTGTTCTCCCAAACAGGATGCTTTAGAACACAATCTCCTCAAAAGCAAAATGAATGTTCGAACAACATTATAAAAACCAGCTTTACGACTATCAATTTAAATTCTCATTCTTATACCAACACTTGGCTGCCAATGCTGCTCAATCTCCAGTGTTAATAAAGCCTGTTAATACCGAATCAAACATTGCATTAAAAAACTTAAACGTAGTTTTACTTTAAAATATAATCATTATCTCTTCCCAAATTGAAGTCGCAAGTTAAGACAGTAAGAAATGGTGGGATCAATAGTTATTAAAGATGAAAACAATCTTCTAAGTATTTAAAGCTGCTGAAGAAGATCAACATCTGATGTTTATGAAATGAAACAAATCAAACCTGCTCTAATTAAAATTAAGCATAGTCAGTTTTAGAAAAACCTCAATCAGAATCTTTCAACAATACTTGAGGATACAAAACAGTAAATATTTTTAGTGATAAAAGTCTATGCAGTGTCTTATTGATTTTTCCAATTAAGAACAACCCAAATATCTTCCAGGCAGTTATTAGTACGGATGCAGTCCTGTACAATAAATTAATTGATGCTGAACATATTCTAATCGGTCTTGATAGGTGTAGAGTTTTTAATGGGATGGAGTTAAGAAGATGTTTCACATGCTGCAGTTATAATCATTCCTCGGTCTACTGCCCTAAAAAAAACAAACCAATATGCCCATTATGTACTGGACCCCATCCTCTAAAGGAATGTAAGGTGGAACCTGAAAATTTTAAATGTGCGAACTGTGAGAATTTTTTTTCGAGTTAAAAATATTACTGTGCTCTAATCACGCTGCATGGAAACCAAGCAAATGTACTGCATATATACCATACTTTGAATGCTGTAAAACTAAACCTAATTTTTGGCCCTGTCAGCAATAAAATGTTTCTTTCAGTTAGACTGAAACAAAAACTGAAAATGGTATCAACCGATGTGTCATCTTTAGACACATCTTCCTCTTTACATATTTGAACTGCACAAATGATTACAATACCTCAATTAAGGTTGATCATATAAATATCCGCTCATTGACATCATCACTTCATGAATTTTCTTCATTATTGTCTTTACACATGTTTAATGTTTTTGGTATTTCTGAAACTTGGTTGGACCAAAATATTAATAACCAATCAATTAAGATTTCTGGATATAACGTTGTTAGGGCTGATAACCCAATGTAATTTAAGATTTCTGAAAAAAAGGAATAGGCTGATCGCGAACCCTGGGAGGTGGGTTGCTATCTATATTTCTAACAAATTTAAATTCACTCCTTTGAATGTTGACTATAATTCTATTTCTAAATTAGAATATATATTCATTAGGTTTAAGATTAAAAGAATTGTTTATGGCTTTGGTGTGTTTTATCGTCCTCCTAATTTGAGTCTAGATTGGTTTATAGATTTTTGAAAATATTTTATTCATGTGTTAATTCTCAAGTTGACAAATTAATTTTGTCGGTGACTTTAATGTTAATCTCTTGTTGAATAACAACGACGCGCGTAGACTGTTTACTATTTTCACTTCTTTCAATATTAAACAAATAGTGGATAATCCTACACGGATTGGCAACTACTCACCCTCTTCTTCGATTTAATTTTGTGTATCGGACGATATAATCAGTTTTGAAACTGAAATGTTTTGATGTTAGTAACATCAGTGATCATATGTTAATATATAGTATTTTAGATATATCTGTGCATATTCAACCTCCAGTAGAAGTTACTTACCGATCATTTAAAGATTTTGACATTGATTCATTTCTGTCTGATGCTTCCTCAATTTCCTGGAATGATATTTTAAGTATGGAGACATTGATGATAAAGTTGAATTCTTTAACAGTTCTGTACTTTATCTATTTGATATTCATGCACCAACTCGTACATTTGTAACCAAAAGACAATATCAACCATACATTACTCCAGTCGTTAAACTAATGATCAAGGAACGTAATTTACTCTACAAGAAATATAAAAACTAAAAATCTCAAATCCATTTCATTGAATATAAAAGCATGAGAAACTTTGTAAATTCTGCTATTAAGGCTGAAAAACAAGCTTACTACAAATTTCATGTTAATAAAGTCAAAAATAATCCCAGAAAATTGTGGTCTTTCTTCAACCAAAATTCGGTTCATACAAAAAAGCGTAACACTATTTCACCTGATATTATTGATCCCAATATAATTAATAGACATTTTATAAATTCACCCACAATAAAGAATATACCAACTGACTTAATTAATCATTTTGAATCGAATTTGCACCATAAAATCGAGGCAAAACTTGCATTTAAACATATTAGCACCGAACAAGTCCTAAATATTATCAACTCCCTTAAAACAAATGCTATAGGATATGATGATATTAGTGTTTTAATGTTAGAACTTATGAGCAAAGTATGTCCTGATATTATTACCCATATTTTGAATTTCTCGCTGGATACTAACACATTCCCGTCAATATGGAAAATTGCATATATCATACCTGTTGCAAAAATAAATAATGCCAGTGAACACAAACATTTAAGACCCATCTCTATCTTATCGGTCTTAAGTAAGGTAATAGAAAAGTGGATACATTGTCAAACCTATGAGTTTCTTGAACAAAATAATGTACTTCCTTTTTGTCAGTCTGGATATAGAAGTAATCATAGCACCAACACGGCGTTTCTAAAAATCACAAGTGATATAACTGAGGCTTGGGATAATGATCAAGTTACCTTGTTTATATCACTTGATTATTCTAATGCATTTGATGTGTTGAATCGAAAATTATTATTGGCTAAGTTACATTATTATGGTTTTTCCTCAGATGCAGTTCAGTGGTTTGCTTCCTACTTATATGATAGAAAACAATGTGTTAAATTAAAATTAAACAATACCATTTTATATTCTGATGTTTTAGTCAACCATTATGGAGTACCACAGGGCAGCATCTTAGGCCCTCTACTTTTTATTATATTTACTGCTGATTTTGTTAACTGCCTCACTGAGAACTGTAAGATGAGTCAGTATGCTGACGACACGCAATTATATCTATCATCTTCTCCAAATAATATTACTAATACTGTTTGTAAACTAAATGTTAATCTTGATGCCCTATTTAAATTGTCATGTAAAAATGAATTAAAAGTCAAAACTATAGGTTTGTGTGTTGGAACTGAAAGTAATCGAAGCAGATGTCAAAGTCAATATGAATCTAAAATAGTTATTAACAATAATATTGTTAAATTTGATAACAAAATTAAAATTTTAGGTATCACGTTAGATGAAAACCTAACATTTAGAGAACACATTTCTATTAAATGCGGATTATGTTATGCCAAATTGAAATTATTGAATCAATTTAGAAATTTATTTCCATCACATATAAAATTTAACATTACCAATTCATTAGTACTTAGCATCATAGATTACGGAATAGTCATATTTTATAACTATCTAACAACTACACTTAAAAACAGATTGCAAATAGTTCAGAACAGATGTTTAAAATTTTAATATTATATTCCTTTTTCTCATGTAACTCCCTTCTATAATAAATACAAAATTATAAAAATTAATCATAGATATACAATCATGTTTTTAACTTTGTTATATAAAAATTATAACTAACAAAACGCCGATATCTATAATAAATTTTATACCTCGTGAACATGATAGAAGAAAATAGTTGTCAGAATACCTAAACACAAGACCGAAAAGTTTAAGACGTCGTTTGAGTATCAAGCTGCCATATTTTGTAATAATTACCACGTTTTATTTAATTTAAGTAGCCTTCATTGTTTCAAATTTGCTGTTAAAAATAATATATTCTGTACACAATTGAAGGAGAACAGTGCAAACCAGCATTGCTGACCTGTTTTTCCTTTTGTCTGAGAGTATGTTATGTGGCAATACATTATTCAATAAATAAAACAAATATTAAATATATAATTTGTATTTGTATTCTTAGTTGACAGGTTAAAGTTTGTCAATTGTTTACAGTATGATCCCGATTTTTGATGTAGCAATAACGGTTGTTGTTGATCAGTAAATTGTGACCGGTGCATAATTTAACTACGACTCTTAGAGCCCGGAATCTAGTCATAAGCACATTTCTGTTTATTTTGTTGGCTAAAAAATAAATATTTTTAAAGTAAATATTTAAAACTGAAAGTTGCAAGATAATATCTAGAAATCTATCACAGTTAGGGTTGGTAAACCCTAATACCGAAACTAAAAAGGTAATTACTTCCAGCTTTCAACGGCTACGAAATGAAACAGGTTGTTTCATTTAAATTACGTTATTTTAAGTTTTAAGTCGTTAGTGTTATGCGGTAGTATTAAAAACACCCTGTACATAACATAATATTAAATATTGCAAAAAGATGTTGAAGGCTCTTAGTAAGGAATGTCACAACTAAAATTTAGCTCGTTCTTATTTATCTTGAAGTTATTGCATTTTTCTTGGAGGGTCTGCAAATCAGGTAAAATCGATTTATCTCAGAAACGGAAGTAAATTGATGTAGGGACATGTTAAAGAACACGCATTATTTTTATCGTACAATTCAAAAATAAAAATACAAGGTGGTCTATTTAAATAAGCCCAACTTTTGATATGGTACGTGTTTCTCTGAGCACCTGGCTGTCAAAATCCAATATATTTTAAATATGGTTTCGAATAATTTTCACATATGTACATGCTTTAAAATTTCAACATTGTTTTGTAGTTTTAATTTTATAGATTGGTTTGTTGGTAGTGCTTCACCCTGTATTAAAGTTTTACTTATTTTACTTAGTTTTCAGAGAATGGATTTATTAGAATATTATCTTCATTCAGAGAGTTTTGGACAACGGTTATCAAACGTTAAAATTACGTAAGTTCCTTTCGCGCCTGCGTAATGACGTGTGTACGGGTAATCCAAAGCTTCCACACAAACAATAAAACTAAATATTTCATAATGTGAATATTCATTAAGCTTAGTTCATTAAAAAAAAAAATTAAACCTATTCTTCTTACCGATAGAAATTAAACGGTGTTCTTTTTAAATATAATAAATACAACTAAAAAGAAATCGGACCGAGGGATTTGGACCACCATGCGGTTGTAAGACATTGTATTCTACAATATTTTTAATATGTTTGAGTCTATTGTAGAAACTATAACAAAACACGTTTTCTAGTGAACATTGTTAAGAGTGTTCCTGATAGTTGAAATATCCTAAAAACTCGCTTTGTGGACCTATAAATCCGATTTTGAAATTCCCCATGTTTAACATAATGCTTCAGATTCGCGGGGACACACGGCATATGCTCTAAAATATGCCGCCCTAAATGTCTTAAATAAATATGTTTTATTATATGTTCAAAAAAAATTTTTTCCTGTAACTTTTAAAATGACAAAAAGTTAAAAAATATTTCTTTATTAAGAGTCTTCTATACCTGCAGTACCAATGCAATTTTCCTGTATCAAGGCGCCATATTAACCCGGACAAATAATGCAAAAACCATGAACTTTAATTCCTTTATTGAAGAATTTTATAACATTTTTTAAAGCTTTCCTTTCTAATTTGTAAAAATGACTGTGTAAAGGCCGGTTTGCAGTCTTCTTTGGTTTTTGGAATGACCGGAAGCGTAAAGTGCTTGTAACCTTGAGGCAGGCTGTTTGGACAACTTTTACGGTACAAGCGATCTACAGTGAAGCTTACTATAAATATAAAACACTATTATGCCTAATGATCGTAATGAAAGCGAAATTGAACTTCAATGATACCTTACGGTGTAAGAGTAAAATAAAATAAAAAACTGCATGGCAACTAATCAAGGAATCTAAAAAGTAACGAACTAGTGACTAGCCTAACACAAAATGAGTTTAACAATTATTTTCTGAGTCAGTTGAATACTCTTTGAGTCGTTGCCCTCCACAGCATTAGATTCCTCAATCGTTCCTCTTTCCTCTAAGTTCTGGAAAGTTTTTCTTTTGCGTGAGGTATCTTTAATGAAAATGAGAGATATCTTTGCTACTATTCGCGTAACAAAAAGAGCTCGTGAACGTGATGGCTCTCCTTACAAATTGTATCTGATCGTTTGGGATGTGATTCATGATTTAATTTACCAAATGAGTTAATGCTTTGTATTCGCACTTTTCTTTCCCTAGCGTTTGAAAATGGGGACAATTGTCCCTATCCCAAAGAAAAATAGCTGTGACGCACGAGACCCAGTTCAGTCTGCATGTCGTCGGTTTTCCAAAATTTTGGAAAGATGTTGTACGCAATTAGCACTCGTTTGTTCGAACACAATTTGCTTATCTAACGCCCAGTTCGGCTTTCGTGAGGGACTTTTCGACGACTCATGTGGTGGCTTCAAATTTCAATTACAAGATGGTTAATAACCTAGAACCGTGGGGGATCGTTTATTAGCATCTTTTTTATATAGAGTGCAGAGAGTCAGAGTCAACGGCGTATACGTCGGATCCACGATTTAATACTCACGATAAACCGCAGGGTTCGATTTTGGTCTCTTGGCCGGGGTCATTCGGCTTCCAGACATCGTATTTTTTAAAATTCAAAAGGCGCGCTTTGCGTGTATCGCAAATATTGGTTACAGAGAGGATTGTAAATCTTATTTTGGGGATTTATCAATTTTAACTCTCCTTCTCTATATTTACTTATGTTTATGTCACGTCAATTCGCAATCTGACAATATATACTCTTGCCACAGCCAAATACACACAACCACCGAACCAGGGTGCGATAATGTTTTACTACCAAAGCGTCGACTCCGGAGGACTGGATACGGAGTAAACTATCGCGTGGATGAAGTTCTTTTTAAGGGCCTTCCTGTGTCGGTTAGGGAATTCGCCGAACCTAAATTTAAATTTTACATTATAAGGCGTTACTTATTGATAAGGCATTTTATAGTTTTGACGATTATTATAATCATAAATTTGTGTAGTTGTGACTTGACATGTATAAGCATTTAATGCGCAAATATGAGATCAAAAATAAATAAATAACCTATTTATTTAGCAAATAAGGATTATTTAAAAGTATATTATGCAATTTTAAACCTTTTCTAAAGAATGATAAAAACACTTTTTCTAATTGTAAATAATAAGAGATGTAATCATGTGATTAAAAATGTGGGGTTTTACATTGCATTTCAACCCAAAACGATTTTATTTAATTTCTACCAAACGGCATATTTTATCAAAAAAATATTCCATCATTTGTGAAGAATTTTGCATTCTGAATATTCACTAAGAAAAAGTGCACACAGAATTTTGTTAAATCATTTAGTCGTTATCGTGGCAGAACTAAAAGTATATGGAAAATAATGCTTGGTAGATGGCGTCATCTCTCGTGTTCTTATATAATAGCCAGTTCAATTCAGTAGATCGGTTTGATTGGACATGGATAGCAAAGCTGACGTTAATTTTTTCGTTGAAACTATTGTAAAACATTTTTCTATTTTGGGTCGCTTACAGAACTATAAAAGCTCCCAAATGAGTCCATTTATAGAAAATTGAGTTCTTTATAGAAATAGAACAATTTTTATTCCGAACGGTGGTAACACTGATTTGATATTTAACGTCAAAGCTGTCGTTACGTTGGACGTGTTAATTTAAATCGTAATTATTTAATGTTCTGGTAGATTTATTTATCTACTTTATCTTTATTTCCACCCATTTTTTTTTAATTAAACCAATGATAAATGTACTAATTAAACTTAAACTAGCATTAAGAAAAAGTTTAATGTAAATATTGCCACTCTTAGCAAATTATACTTTAAAATTCCTAAATTTAAAACCCGCGAAATTTTATTTTAAAATCCAATCTGAAAAGCTCAAAATAGAAAAAAATAGTATAAAGTGAATTCATTTCCGAAGAACACATTTAGCGACTCTCGTACCATTAGTCATTTTAGTACGGTCTGCGTAAAATGTGTCCTCTGAAACTAATTCTTTAATATACTATTTCGGATATGGTAAAGGTATTATATTACATTATGCAGTTCCTACAATCTTTATAAATCGAATACTTGCTACAACATAAAAAAGTGGTAGAGGTAAAAAAAATACTTATGTATAAAGATTTTAGATGCTTACTTTTTTAATCAGCTGAAAAATTATTATGGGTGACTATGGTCGTTGATTGCTAAACAGTTCAATAAACGCCATGGTTCACTCTTTTACAAAATATGAAAACTTATCTTTCGTTATCATAAAGTACTTGTTTAATAATTAAAAAAAAAAAAAATTCGGCTACAGTTTTGGTACGTGGACCGTTGTATTATTAAACAACTCGCCTTTTTACTTTACGAATATTATTTTTTTGAATTTCGGCATTAAAGTTGCCATTACCATTTTTCGATTGGTTACTAAAACATTATAATTGAATTTATTTGACAGTCAAAAATCCAACGCAATTGTAATTGTGGTTCTGTTACGTGATAATAAGCCAATTTTAATTACAATAGTCATAATAATGACACTAATAATATTTATAATAATTAATAATAATATTAATTAATAATTGAAGAGAAGAATATATTTGTTTTATCAAAATAATAATAACAATAACTGAAAAAGAAAAATATATGTAAACAAGCTTTTTGCGTAGAACTCCACATCATTCCATTGCTCAACAAACATGTAAAGAGTATCGAAGTGTGCGGTCTCGTAAAACATTTTGCTAGAAACATAAAATTTACAAACATTTTAATAGAAGTACAAAAAGTGAGGTACGATAAATTTTAATTATTTTAATGATAAACCACAAGATGACTCCAGGTACCTGATAAGTTGAATCTTCAAGGGGCTACTGTCCTTTGAACGTTTGGGATTAGGAAATGAAATTAAAATTTTTCTTTCGAAAAGAAAATTGTATATTAGAAAATAATTCAAAAAGTTATAAACAATAAAATTGTTAAGAACTTTTTTTCCATAACTTTTTGTATGATTGTTATTTTTGGATATGTGTTAAGACAATCAATGTCAGTGATGGTTATGTTTCGGTAATTTATTATTGGATCAAAAAATAATTTAAACAAAAATGGCGTATAATTAAATTATAAACAATTTTCACGTGAAAAAACTGTGTATAATGAATGATTTTGTAAATATTTCAGAAATTCGAAAATCTATGTTGGTTAGCTTTTAGCTCGACAGATTTAGCCAAAAATCTAATCAAATATGTGCTATTATAAGTAACACCCACATGTCAGGTAACATAAAAATGGGGCGGGTGGTTTTTTAAAGTTATGTTTACGTATCGGAAAAAAAGAAAAAAGTTTTCAGTTGGAAACCGTGGCAAAACTTTACCGTAATTACAGTTAGATTCAAATTTCAAAATTAACAGCAGCAAGTCAACCTTGGAGTTTCTTTCTTATTTCTCAATTTTTATCTTATTTTTCAAATCTTGATGTGTCTTAAAAATTGACTCGTTAGTCACGATTAGGCATATTTCGTGTAAATCGAGGATGGTAGTAAGCACTATATAAAATCTCTTACGTAAGTCACTTTCATTGGTAAATTATTACTTGCCCACACACCGAAAGTACAAAATTTTCTGTTGCTAATTTAGTGTTGATCTAGAATTTAGTAATACCACGTATCTTTTCTGTTAATAATATAACTGTTGGTTACCTCAAAATAGTTACAAAATTTAATTTTTTGTGTTTTAAATAGAATCAGCAACAATCGTTTCATGGAAAACTTTACGATAACGTCTTCATTAACACCCCCATCTGTGTAGTTCTCAAAATGACTCATTACAATCAGTCCACACTGACGAATGTTAATCTGGTCTTGCTATGTTAATTTAA
Source organism: Abscondita cerata (assembly GCA_030710515.1). NCBI lineage: Eukaryota > Metazoa > Arthropoda > Insecta > Coleoptera > Lampyridae > Abscondita > Abscondita cerata. Next base: position 121,547 of record JALBCR010001785.1, on the reverse strand, counting down.
TTTTAAATTGCTTTGTTCCTTGGTGCGGCAATGAACAATTCTGGGATTTTGTTTGTTATGAACAATTACTCCAATTACTAAACTTCGCATCACCGGACATTAGTTTTTAGGTTCAGTGGATACTTTGCATCAGAGCTGGAAGTTTGTTCCAAAAGTGACGTAAAACATGATTGCGGCATTCAACTTTTTCTACTGATAAATTGGCCTAAGGTAAGCTTTCAAAAGGTTTTGTAAGTTCTGCTCTTGCGATCTGCAATTAATTTGGTGTACTTTATACCGTGCATTTTTTTAAGTCTTTCACCAAAATGTTACAGTTTTGTTCATTGTTGGTAAAATCACATGCGAAAAAGTTGTAGGTCCGTACACTGAACTAATCTCATACAGATTTTCAAATCTCTCAGTACTAGCGAGTTCAGTACTTTTTTGTATTTTGTTTTTCAAAATCTGTGTTTTTTGTTTTGATCTGTGTTACTTATCAACTGTACGCGTCTTACAAGTCTATTGAAACTTGTATTATTTCGGTAGAAAGTGTTTTTACATTATTCCCTCAAGTTGTATTGATCAACATTATATATCAAAAAACTGGTTAATAATTTACAAATTAATCCCGGCCATAGAAAATAGTATATTATACGTCAAGCGTAAAGAATTATATCATTATTGACGGCGCAGCCGGAGGACTGAGGGAAGATAAGTACCGCGAAGGCAATAATGATGTTCTTTACCGTAGTGTATATTTTTCAATAATGAATAAGATTAAATTTAATAACGATTTAATCACTCTGCACACACCTAAAATTTAAAATCTAGAAGCTATTTTAGTATTTTAGTATAAACTCATATTACTAAGCAACAAATTAATTTTTTTTTTTCCGTAGTTTTTCTTTGGTTACAGCTGTTTTCATTAGTAGTTAATAATATATAATTTTAGATTTATTATACTCAGTATACTATTGGCGCGGAGTAATAAACCTGTCAGAATTATCGAATCTCCTGTATTGCAGTGGCGTAGGTACCTGGATACGTTTGGAAAATCATATTTTTAGTAGGTAAATATATTATAATAGTAATCTACCTTGACATGAATTATTATGTGGTTATATGTTATTTATTTTATTTGTATAGTAGATCACATTACAAATTTTACTTCTTACGTATTATATACCATTATTTTTGTATCTTGGTATAATACCCACATTTAGGCTATGATTCTCGTTTGTCAGTACCTGGGCTGATGACAACGTGTTTACACAGAATAACCTATTGTTCTCAGACCCTAGATGGGTCGATATGCTGCAAGAGCGGCACAATGATCGTATTTTGGTTAGAATTTATTGGTTTTTACTTAACCGTAGAAGTACCGCTTTCACAAGAAAATAAAGAATTATTTCAACAATTATGATTTATTACTCCGCGCCAATAGTATACAGACTATAGGACTATTTTTTAAATAATTCTAAATTTGTAATTTAACCTTTTGTTTTCTGTGAGGCCATTGCAACAAAATCCGTCCTAAAAATTCAATGTTTTTGTTCTTTACCGTTTTTCAATATTTCCGAAAAAAATGCCAGAAACTCCAATATTTTGAAAAGTCGTTATTTTTAAAATAATCTTTGCACATAGACGTATAATCTAATTCTGAAACAACTTTTCTTTAGGCGATTTTCAATATCTCGTCATTTAACCTCACTTTTTACATACGCATAAGAGGCAGTGGTCACATGACATTTATCAAAGTGCTTTTTTGTTATTCAATATGCTGAATTTTTTTGCCAAAAAGAAATTTTTCGGATATCTCAATTAAAAGTTTTCCCATTTGATGCAAACACTGTAAGCCGGTCACTGTATAATTAATTATTGTGTGAGTTAATGTGAATTCACGTGAGTTGAATCAGGTATTCATAAACCACCAAAGTGGTTATCGAGCGTATAGAAGAAGAACGAAACACTAGATCAATTCGGTAACGAATCTAACGACGATGATATAATGGGGGTGTTTATTACGTATATGAAAACTGCTAAACGGCAAATATAATATGAATTCATCAATGTATTATCCTTAATAAAGGTTTTATTATTGCCGTCAAATTTTATTATGGCATGTGTAGTAGAAAATATGCGTTGGAGAGTAACCGTAATCATTTCTGATGCGTTTCAAGTATTTCTTTTTAAATATACATATTTGCTTAGTAACGTAGAGGATTTGATGTGATTTTATTTATCCTTGACTGATTGTGAAAAATCACTAGTATTCAAACCAGTCTGCTATAGAGTTCATTATAGAGGTACATGGATGCACAGATACAGGTCTGTTTATACTTCTATGCGGAAGCCAGGTCCATGTTGTATAGAGCTGTTATATAAACATTTGCTATATTTCATGTAAGTGTAAAGAAAGTTAGTGTTATGAGTGCGCACTACCACTACTTTAAAATAATTAACAATATACTTCATTTTAAAAGGAGGGGTTCAAACGATATTATGTACTAACTTTTTTCCAACAATGGCGCTATCGGAAAATTTTAAGCAAATATATTTTAAAATTATTACTTTAATGAACACATATTCAAATCGTGAAGTTTTTTCTGGTCTCCCTTTATATAAACTTTGATAATTTAAATTTCGTTTCCATAAAAACGCAGTTTGTAGCAATTCAAAGTATCGGAAGAGAATCTCGGGCAAAGAGATGCAATAAAAATTTATAAAGCTTTTATTTGTAAGCTAAAGCAAAATTAAAAAAAAACAATTTGATATAAAAAGAACAAACTCGTTAAATGTTCTACGTTGTCCTGTTCGACTTCAATGTCTCTCTCTTCATTCTTTTTTAATAAAAGACTTAAGGACTTCCACAGCAACATTTTATTAAAACATATTGGGTCTTTATAGTTCAATTGGTTTTGAGGCTAATAACCCTCTCAGCCTAACTTGTCCCATTAGTTATGAATCACGTTGATGTTAATGCATTTGTAATTCTTGTAATGTATACACATAATGGTTTCATTAATATAAATTTTATAGTCTATTACTTTACTTTATAACCTCATTCACTAAATTACGACGACTTAATTTGCATTCTATCAGTAAAAAGCAAGTATCGTACCTTAACTGAAAACCATGAATTGAGGACACAGTTCACTAACCCCCCATCTAGGGCATTGTTATGTTTTGTAAACAGGAATTCATTAACCTCAATGCACATTAGCATTTTATATCCATTTTACTAAATTTAGTTATTTTGAGTAGAAAATATGACGCAAACATCATATCTACACAATAATGGGATCCCTATTTAAACACAATAATTTCATTTGTTTCCGAGAAAAACGCAGTTGTATAATTCATAGTTTCCGGAAAGGGAATTCAAGTAAAAGACAATAAAAAAATTTCTAAGGCTTCTATTTCTAAGTTAAAGCAAAATTAAAAAAACACAATTTGATATAAAAAGAACAAACTAGTTAAATGTTCTACGTGGCCTCCTTTCGACTACAATGCCTCTTTTTATTCTTTTAATAAAAGACCTGAGGACTTCCACAGCAACATTTTATTAAGGCATATTGGGTCCTATGGTTATAGTTTGAGCTAAATAACCCGCTCTTAGCCCAATAGTTATGAATCACCCGCTATAATATAAGTAACATAATTGTAATAATTTTGTAATGTATACATAACATGTTTCAATATAATTTTTTATAGTCTATTACTTACTTCATATCCTCATTCACTAAATTACGACAAAGTTCATTCTATCAGTCAAAAGCAAGTATCGACCTTATCTGAAAACCATGAATTGAGGACACAGTTCAGTAACCCCCCATCCAGGGCATTGTTCTGTTTTGAAAGCAAAGGTCATTAACCTTAATGCACATTAGCATTTTATATCTATTTTAGGAAATTTTGCTTATAAATCCAAATTATATTCATTATTATGCCTTGAACGTTCTCGACCGATCTCAAGCGGCTCCCCTCCTATCGTCTTCGAATGTTCAACACTTTGAATTGTGTACTAGTCAAGGGTAAATCAATCCCCGAAATATACTTTTACTCTCTTTATTTAAAATTTTCCCAACTGAAAACCATGAATTTGAGAACACAGTTCACTAACCCCCCATCAAGGGCATTGTTCTGTATTGAAAGCAAAGGTCATTCTTAATGCAATAACATTTTATCTCCATTTTAGTAAATTTCGCTTATAAATCAAAAATTACATTCATTATTAACATTCTCAATATCCGATTTCAAAATTACAGGGCTTGGCTAACTTGCACTCGAGCAACCTTGAACGTTCTCGAGCGATCTCTATCGTCTTCGAATGCTCAATACTTTGAATTATGTACTAGTCAAGGGTAACCAATCCCCGAAATATACTTCTTTATTGCAGTATTCTATCGACACTATTGACAAAAATATGAAGATTACGAAAATATCCATTCTATCATGCAAAACTCAAACCTATGACAAGCTAGAACTTTTAGGTTCAATTATTATAACAGCTAAAATTATTATTCCAAAGATTGTGGCAACAATGTTATCGTGGACGGGGCTGTACCTCTTGATCTTCACACTAAATTTGTGCAGTTTAGAAATGACTTTTTTAATTAGTCTATAGATACCAAGACACGTAGCATTGAACAGTTGGAAAATGATTGAGTTACACATGGATTTTGTAATGCATCCGAATGCGTTTACATCCGTAGTATTGATGAGCAAAATTCTTGTGTAGTTAGGTTGCATTGAGAGAAGTCGCATGTAGGACCGTTCAAAAACGTATCCCTTCCGCGATTAGAACTGTGCGGTGCATTACTGTTAGAAATTTTGCTCATAAAGCTAAACGAGCCCTTGATATTAAATTCGATGCTGTTACTTTTGATGCGATTCAACAATTTCATAGTTGGATAAAAACCCCTCCCAATAGAGATGGAAAACATTTGTAGCCAACCGCATCGCCAAAATACAAGTGTCAACATATGTGGGTGATTGGAGACATAAGTACCAATGAGAATCCAGCGGACTTAATGTCTCAATTAGAGACCGCCAATATTTGGTGGAGCTGCCCCGACTCTTGTGGGGATAGGGATTTTAAGATGGGCACAGAACAACCAACGCTTGGACGATCCTTAGCGACAATTTAAATCGAGATCATGTTCGGTACTAAACCATAATCATCGCACCTCTTATGATTTAAATTTGTTTGAAAGATATTCATCCTTGTGAAAGCTTCAACGGGTCAGTCGATAAGGTGTAATATATATAAACAATGCGAAAGGGGATTCAAACAAGATAAGGGGTCCCCTTACGGTCAGTCATCTGCAAAATGCTTTATTCTGATTATTAGTAAAACAGTTCAAAGCAATAATTTTAAATCGGAAATCACTAGACTATCTCAAAGGGAAAAATATTGATACGAAAATCAGTTTCTAGATGAAGTGGGCATGCTGCGTGTGGGTGGTCGCATTGCGGAATCAGACTTAATATTCAAAGAAACCCCCCAACAATGTTACCCCCAGGAGACAAGCTCATAAAATTAATTATAAGGCAAGAACATCTCCGACATTCACACTAATTTTTATTGTCGGCGAAAAATATTTACTTAATTACAACAAAAAAGTTATTAAGAAGGTACCTGTACAATACTTAATGGGCGCTCTACCCAAAACGAGAAGAAAAAATTAGGTCACTGCTACTAATTAATAAAATTATTTAAATGCAATTTTGTTTGTTTCATTACAAAAAGGCAGTTTATATTGAACTGTTGGTTGATTTAACCACAAATAAATTCTTACCAGTTTTGCGCAGATTTATACCCCGTCGTGGAATTCCGTATATATAGTATATTCGAACAACGGCGCAATTCACAAATACAAAAATTGCGAACATTTTTATTGAATGACGAAAATCAGAACTACATCATTGGATCACTGACTGCCCAGCAAATTTTAAAGCTATTTTATACCCTTAGCGAGTCTCCGCATTTCGACGGCTTTATGGGAGGCATCAGAGTTATAATAGTATATTATGCTACTAGGAGTAGAACGCATTCTTTTTGTGTTGAGCGAAGGTATTGCGGCCGAAGCGCAGCTGAGGCCGCAAAATACTTTGCGAAACACAAAAAGGCGTTCGACTCCGTGTAGCATATACTATTTTTTTCTTCAAGCGTAAAAACCAAATTCTTGAAGTAATTGAGGTGGTTTTAGAATGAATAGGCAACAGCGTTAACTCAACTTTACAACTGTCAAACATGACTGTCAAACAACATTATTTTTGTTGTGTGTATTAACACGGTTTGTAAAAGGAAAATTTTTGTATTAATTTGTAGAGTAAGAAAGAAAGCTATAATTATTTAACAATACAACAATAATAATAATTAACTCTTATTTCAGATGAAAACTTAAAACAAACATTCTTTTGTAGTAACTATATAGTGGAAAAAATACCTATTTCTTATTTATAGTAATATTAAAGGTACAATTTTGTAATGTCGAGTTAATAATATTTAATCCACTACTTGCTGTTTTAGAACTGACATTGACGTCATTATAGTCGTGATGGATTTCATATTCACTTGACTGGGATATGCTCGATGTTGCGGTGGAAGTACTAGGCCTGTTAAGATCACCTGATGTTACGGTAGATGTGTTACCTTCATCGCACCCTAATATTCTATTGGCAATTTCACGTTTGTTTGAAAGGGAGTCTTCGATGTATCCCTCAGCTACATTGTTAGATTTCCATCCACCGTGTCTTTTAGAGTGGTAATGTCTCCACCATTGTCAACTAACAATGTAGCTGAGGTTCGTCGCAGTGTATGACCAGTGTATTCCTCTGGATTAGGTAGTTTTAAAAAGTTGCCACTTGTTTTGGTATACCTGAAATTTTATGTATCCCCATAACGACACGGTGGCATCTACCATTTTGGTATTTTAAAAAAGAATCTTGTTATGTTGATGTCATTAGGTCGAAGTGTCATATATTGTCTACATAAATTTAAATAAAAATCTCCAACTATGGTAAATGTCCGTGACTTATTCGTTTTAGTATTAGGAATTTTTACTAGTATTATACGTTCCAGGTCTTCGATATCCTGTATTCTTAAATTGACTAGTTCGTCGCAACGACATGCCCCACTAACTCCGAATATTAATACGATCTAAGAAAATAGTATCTACTTTAGCGATTGAAAAAGTTATATTTGAAATTACTTTCATGGCCAAATATTCATTGGTTGGCGCATTTTGTAAAAAGTTATTAAAATGTTCTTTTGAGAAAACTTTTGCTTTTGGTTGATACCCATCAGCTTGGCGCTTCAAGAAGGAAATTAATTTTGTAATTTTTAAGTTTATGTCATGTTTAATATTTAATTGGCACTTTAGCATGGAATATTGTGCCCGTAATGACGAACTTTTCATAGTTTCCGCCAAATGGGAAAAAATACGCTAACATAACATTTTCTGTGTAATTGATTATATTATTTTCTTGCGCCCATTTCAAAAATTTATTGTAAGCAAAATCATATATTTTGCGCGATTTGTTGGGGATCAAATTTTCAACTAAGGCATCGGCGATTTGTTTTTATTTTAGGTGGAGTTCCTTCAATTTGCGACATTTTTAAAAGTTTAAATTTTAAATGGCGTTTCTGCTAAAAGTGCTAATACCTCTACCGGCAAACTAAGTTACTAATTGAGCGTAAAATAATAATATTATTGTACGCCGTAAAATAATGTAGTCGTTCTATATATTCAATGCGGTATAGTAAAATTCATATTTTAGCACGCTTGAAGAAAAACTCATTTACGTGTGGCGGGTAATGCTAATTTTACGTTTGATGAATTGTATGCATTGTTAGTTCAGATTGAGGCTGTACTTAATTCCCGACCCCTCACGCCATTATGAAACGATCCTATGTAGAATCCTCGACTTCCTCACACTTTAATTGAACGACGATTGACGCCAGAAGCTAATGGAGCATTTTTAGAAGCGCTGGTGCTCCGAATACATCTGCAGTTACAAACTGTCCAAAATAAAAACGAGATGGTTCCAATCTTCTGTGAATTGGAAGCTTGGTTATTATACGCGTCATTGTTTATGGATAAATAGGTTTACTATTGTATTTTGTTTTAACGGATAAAATATCCACCAATCACAATTTAGTTCTTAGTTTAGTACATTTGGAAGGGTCGTTTTGCTAGGTATTTTTAGTCAGCATAAATGTAAGTTTTGAAGAAGCAACACGGGCCTATTTCGCGTGGCCCCTGTATTTTGTACAATTTCGGATTAAAGTAATGTTATGTTTATTTATTGATCATTTCATTTTTTAACCATTTATGCTGGCACAACGGTGCACCCGTACTTCACTCTGATTAAAATGTAGTGCTAAACACAATAACTAAAAGCAACAGAAATTTACCAGAAAATGTTACTATTTTCATGAATGGTAAACTGACTTCATGGTTTTTATACTATTTAGGACACGCCTAAAAAGCTAGCATTTGATGTGTTCCTTCAATGAGTGTTGCTATTTCTATTTCTTCCACAAGATGGTCATATTTCTTTCTTTTTGCTATATATCTATAGATAGATACATTCAGACAAGTATTTGCAATTTTTGAGAACTCACGCCATGATAAATTAGAATTAAAGACGTACCGTCGAATGTTTACTGTTCAAATCAACAATCTTACGTAATTATTAAAGTATGCGCTGTGCCAAAAATTAATATTATGGTTGTTTTTAATAACCAATTTCACTGTAGAATTTACAAAGATCGATTTTTACTTTACTTTTGATTTGATATTTTCAGTTTTTCTTCTCAACAGATGTTTTAAATAACTTACATATACTAACTAGCAAACCCGGCGAACTCCGTTTCGCCACCAGATACTTTGTTTTGTGTAACATTTCGTTTGGTGATTAAGAAGATGAAGAAAAAATTTTTTTGCTTTTTATTTGAAAAGGAAATTTTTATTTCATTTCACAAATAGTAATGAATTCATTTCGATTACAAAAAATGAAGTGTTATTTAGTTGAACTTCTCTAAGTAAATGAAAGTGAATCCCAAAGTAAATACTGAATCGAAGCGTTATACGTGTCCGCAAATTATCCGTTTCATTGAAGTGCACTTTGGTAAACCACATTTTTGTTTTGGTCTGACGTTAACACAAACAAAGCGGATGGTTTTCAAACTCGTGAACACGCAACGTATAACTGCCCATGAGAAAACAATGATTTTCTAAATTTATCCCGCAAACACTAAGCGATTTTGGCCTTGCGACTTGTTAATTGGCATTGTGACGCACCGGCGCCATCTACCTAAAATATTGGTTTGTAGTACATTCTATGTATCAGAGATGGCGCTGTATGTGAAAAAGATTTTCCCGCTTTTCTGTTGACATTTTTCCTGAATTTTCTTTGCTATAAACCTCACGGAGCCGGAGACCTTTCCAACGAATGCAAAACCGTGGAAATCGGTTCCGTGCGTTCTGGAGTTATAGCGTCAGGAAGGAAAACCCGACTTATTTTTATATAGTGGAGATATTCGTTAACGGAGAATAATAATAAATTATTTAAAATTAATTAATTTTAATGATTACTTGTGTTAGCCCTCTCGATTAACTTCAATGAAACTCTTCAACTTTACATGTTCTGACAGAGCTAAAGATTAAGAATAAACCCATTGTCAATCAAAATCCTAAAGTTGACGAAATCAATAAATTAAATCTTGGAACTCGTTCATGTAATGGAGCGTCTTCCAATCTGGATCCTGTGAGATGTCGTTTTCAAAACTAGTATCACTATCCACCGTTAGTATTCAACTAAAACAAGCTTTTATAAAGATATTAACATATTTTACAGAAATACTAACAATAGCATTATATACAAGTTTGGGTATGACGTACGTTTTCCTTTTTTTAATGTGTAGATTTTTTTATAATCACCGCTATCATCACTATTAGGAATACAATTGCCATACTATTATCACCATTCACCTTTTACGAACTATCAATAGGCATTCGTCTAATTTGCCTTATAAACACGGCCACTTTTTCTTCATATTCTTGAGTTACTTCAGACAGCTTCAGTTGGTATTTCGAGTCGAAGTTCTAATGAATCACATTTTATTTGTAACTGAAAAAAAATATGATCAAACAATTTCATTTATGTAAAATACCTGATCGTAAAGAACTTGAAATTCTTTGGAATTTAATTAAAGAGTTGAAAATATTAAACTTTATTTACTTTATTTTATTCGTAAAAAAATTACCAATAGGAATCGAACCAGGATTTTGTGGCGTAAATCATTATAACATTGTTACTATCTTTTTTATTAAAATACCTACGCACTACCACATAAATTTGTTTTCCACTACTAGCTGTGAAGTGGACAGTTATTGTGTCTCCTAGCCAACTGAGAAGTTTAATTTCTCTATTAGTGGTTAATAATTTTTTCTATTGTTGACCTAGGTTAATAATAGACAAATTCAAATTTTTGAGAATCCATGAATAGTTGTTTAACAAAGACGAGTGAAACATAATTTTGTATATCCAGGAGATTATCTTTAACGTATTTGCTGCTTAAAATTACCTAACACGATAAAATTATTTGAATAAAAAAATGCCATTAGTTTAAAATTCGCGCCCACATCCCATAACCGCAAATACATAACCTAAATTTATTTATTTATTAAATATTTTCAGGTTTCCCAAAGGAGATTTAACCAGGCGAGTTAAGTTACATGAAGAATTTTAAGTAAATTTTGTTGTAGGTGTTTTGAATGGTTAACAGAATGTGGAAGGTCTGATCTGTTGCATAAAAATGTCGACTCTAAAAACTTAACGAGTAGGTGGCAAACACTTGCCATTCCTAAAAGAATTACAAGTGTCAATTTCTGAAACCCAATATTCAAATGATGCAAGGTATATTGGCGAAGCAATAAATGCCCGTTAACATCTCTAGCTATACCAAAACTACTTAAGCTTGCAGCTCAAATACTCCCTAGGTATAGAAAATTACGGAGGAACATTCTTAAATGCCAACGTGAAAAGAAAGCACTTCAATTGAAGTTAACATCTCCCAACGATTACTCGAAAGCGGAGCACAAATTGTGAAAACCCAAGTGAACTTAAAAAATAAACCACTAAGAAGCAGGAGATATACAGAGGAATACAAACAATTTTCACTAAAGTTATTTTTACGAGCCCCAAAATGTTAATTTTAAAGTAGGTTTTAAATTTTTGCCAGCTCAAACTGCTACGTGATCATGGTTAGAGTTATATATAAAAAATTTAAACAACCCTTGTGATACATCTTTACAAATACGATATGTAAAGGTGACAAACTGAAGTCGATAGTATTAAACTGCATAAAAAAGCTACAACTACAATGCGGTGTCAATGTTGGAGCAGTAGTAAAATTTTCGAAACCTAATTAAAAGAATAGATGTATCACCGCAAAAACCATACTTTCTCGTAAACGATAAGAAAATCTATTATTTCTTCGATGTCGCCTATTTATTGAAGTCATTGCAAAATAACTTGATTTAATACGATATAATCTTTAATAACAAAAGCATCTTGGAAAGACTTAAAATTTCTACATATCAGACAAATCTAAACCTCTGCGATTGGCTCCTAATCAACTAATTTACATATTACTCCAAATAATTTTCAGAAAATGAAGGTGAAATATGCCACACAAGTGTTTAGTGAATCAGTTGCAGTTGGTTTATCAACGTATGTAGCTTTTTAATCCTTTTTGATAAATTTGCATTCCTGTGCTACTTGATTTTTACAAGAAAAATGTTTATTTTTACTATTTACCTTACATTTGGCTAGTAGTGGAAAAAATAATATATGCACCATGGTTGTGAAGTCCATTATTGCTTACGCACCTTATTTCGCCAGCCCCTCGCAAAATAAACTGGTGCAATAATAAGAGACTTCACAACCTTGGTGTATAATATACTATTTCATCTATTTAATAAAATATGTTGCTATATTGTAGTCAAATTGAGTCAGAAAAAAAGATGTACATTAACTTTGAATTTAACATAGAAAAACCTATGTCAACTTTTCCGTGGAACACATATTATACGTCAACATTTTAAAAATAAAATGCATTAGGAAAGGAAATGCCACAACAGTTGCTAGTAACCAAACCTCAACAAAAAAATTTTCCTCCTTACCTTCTTATGCAAGTCTTGAATTTCTCTTTCGAGTTCCTGCATTTTCTTTTGTCTTTGTTCTGCAATTTTGTTGCCACCACCTTGATTTTGAAGAGTTTTAAGTTGTTGCACCAGTGCGTTCTGTTCATTTTCCAAAGACTCAATGTTTCTTTCATTTTCCGTTATTGCTTCATAATCTACCAATGTGATTGCTATCAGTCGCTATTTGTTGGGCTAAATATTCATGTACTGCTAACAATTTTGCAATTTCCTGCAATTTAGTATTTAGAGCCAATTGTTGCTTTGTATGTTTCTCTTAGCGTTCACAAAAGTCAACTTCTGCAGTTACTAAATCGACACGTTCCGTGTTTGAATTACTATATAGCAATGTTCATGATTGTGCAATTTTTCGTCATTTTTTGAGTCTCGTAGAGATCATTAACACAATTTTTTAAACCTAGAAGTTTTTCTTTAATACTGTCAGAAATAGCCACATCTGAATTTAAAATCTCAACTATAACGTTATATTCATTTCTTAACAAATCAGGTTTTTGCATAACTATTTCATTTGCACTCTGGAACATCATCAAACTTTCGAACGAGCTAGCATTGACGTTAAGGGTAGCTGACAAGTGCTGAGAGAGATCCCAAATTTTCGTTTTAAGGATGATGAATTCATTATCCTTAAAACAAAAATTCGAGTTCTGTCTCAGCATGATTTAAATTTAATTGCAAATTACATTAGGAGTCAGTGTAGATACTAATTTGAATTGGGACTCTCACACTGGTCTTTTATGTCAAAAACTAGCAAGTCTTTCCTATGCTATAAAAGCGCTTACTTTGAAATGCTCTTTGCACATATGTAAAGTTGTTTATTTTAGTTATTTTCAAGCAACGCTAAAGTATGGAATAATTTTTGGGGACTTTGTAAAAAACAAATTTTAAACAAATTTTTGTTTTACAAAAACGTGCTGTACGAGCATTAGCAGGCCTCGTGAATCATGCGTAGGGGCATTTCAAAACTTGCGGATAATGGCATTAGCGCAACTGTACATATTTGAGATGTTGGTATTTGTTCACAAGTACAAAATTTTGAATTACATAACGTAAATCATGAACACGATACATGATTTAAAAACAACTTACAACTGCCTAAATTTAATACTCTAACTTTCCATAGAGAGGTTTATTATAATGGTTGCAAGTTGTACAATCAAATCCCAGACTCTATTAAGATGAACTCGATAAATCAATTTAAAAGGCACGTGAAAAATCATCTGCTTAAAACAGTTATCTATACCGTTGACAAATTCAAATGGCAATCTGACAGATAGTTGAAATGAATTTTTTTTCTCTATTGGTCTTACACTAAGATGGCATATTGCTTGATTCCAATTTTCTTATTTTTAATAAATGAATTGAATTGAATTGAATTGGAACGAAAATGAAGACAATGAATGAGAAATGGGAAAATAAGTGCAAAAATTAGAGGAAAAGGTGGAAAACTTAGAAAGAAAAGTGGAAAACATAGAAAAAGAAAAGAGGAGAAAAAATTAGTCGGAAAGCGTTGGAAGTAAACGGAAACTACCAAGAAATAAAGATTCAGGTCCAAGATATGTTAAGGGGTTGGAATAAAAAGTGGAAGAAGCTAGAGAGATAAAGAAGAGAATAGTATTAATAAACGTAGGAAGTTTAGAAGAAAAATTAGAGATATTACGAAATAAGAAGAAGTTACGGGGTACGAGAATCTATATTGACGAGGACATGAAACATGAAAAAGGAAAGAGATATAAAAACAAAGATAAGGTTAAAGGCCAAAAATATGGAAAGGGAGGAGAAAAAAGTGATTCCTAAAAATGTGGGTGGATGGAGAAGAACGAAGGAACAGGGAAAAACAGGATATTATTTTAGAATGTGGCAGGAATAAAAAACAAAAGAAGTAAATTTTGGAATTATATTAGAATTTTAAAATGGTGGGGCAGGTGGAAACCTGGATGATAGAGAAAGATTGGGAAGAGTGGAAAGACAAGATGCCTGAAGAATTTATATGGAAGATATAGTTCGTGAAAAAAATAGAGAAGATGGGAAGAGCAAAGGGAGGAATAATAATAGGGGCGAGAGAAGAATGGAAAATGAAAAAGAGGGAGAGAGGAAAGAATAATGGGAGTGATGAAAACGAATATAGAAACAGAAGAAGGAGAAAGGTATGAAGTAATAACAATTTATGGAAAAGAAATAGAAAAAATAGATAAAGTAATGAAAAGAGAGATGAAAAAAACTAATATTAGGAAGCAATTTCAATGCAAGGATAGGAGAGGAAGGAGGTATGATGGTAAATGGACGAGTAAAGAAAAGAGTATCAATAGATAAAATAATAAATGGGCAAGAAAAAAATTGGTAGAATTTTGTGAGGAAAAAGGATGAACAATATTAAACGGAAACATGGAGGATGGAGGGAAAGGGAATATACGTTTATTGGAGGAAGAGGAGAGTCGGTAATAGACTATGTAATTACAAATAAAAGAAGTATATAAGACATAGCAAAGTTCAAAATTGGTGAAAGTGTAGACTCTGATCATCAAACGTTAGAAGTGACCTTGGTGGGAGAAGAAAATGATACAGAAGAAAAGAGAAAGGAGTGGAGAGAAATGAAGGTATGGACGGATAAAAATATAGAAAGATACAAGGAAAAGATGGAGAAAGGAAAAAATTCAGAAGGAGGAATAGAGGAGGAGATAAACAAGATAATAAAAGAAATAGAGAAAGCAACACAAAAGAGAAAGTATAGAGTGAAACAAGAAATTTGGAGAGACAAAATGAATGGTGAAATGCGAGTGCCAGAAAGCAAAGATAGAAATGAGAAGAAAAAATGGAAAAATGGCAATTGAAGAATATAAAAAAATTAGGATGAAATTTAAAGAAGACTGCAGAAAAGGTAGAGAAGAATTAATAATGAGGTTAGAAAGTGAGATCGAGGAAGAAAACGAAGGACAAGTTTGGAAGTTCGTGAGAAGAAGTAAGAAAGAAAAGATGATAAAAGGCAAAATAAGAAAATAAGAGAAGGAGGGATTGAAAAGGAGGAGATGGAAAAAGCGATAAATAAGATTAAAAAGAAAAGGCTGGTGGTACAGATGGAACACAGAGGGAGCAGTGGAAATACACAGGGAAACATGAGAGAAAGATTAAGAGGAATATTTGAAAACATATGGAAAGGAGAAGGGTTACCAGAAAAATTGAGAGAAGTCAAAATATGCCCAATATACAAAGTGGAAGATAGGAAAGAAGAAAGAAAAAAAAGAAAAATGTTTGCATATTTTTAGAATTAAGGTTAACTTTTGATAAGGTGGAAAAGGAATTGTTTTGAGAAAACTTAAAAGAGGCTGGAATAAGCGAAGATTTAATAGATGCAATAGAAGAAATATACAAAGAAACAAGGTGCAGAGAGTACAAGTACAAGAGTAGGGGAAAAGCTGGGAAGAGAGTTTGGGATAGAGAAAAGGTTGAAACAGGGATGTCGACTGAGCCCTGGTTCTTTGTATGTAAGAGACTTACAGGAAGAAATTAAAGGACAGCAGGTAGGAGGGATAGTGGTGGGAAGAAGAAAAGTGTGGGTTCTAGCCTACGCAGATGATATGATGGTCTTGGCAAAAACAGAGGAGGAAATGAAAGAAATGACAAAAGTGATAAATAGATATTTGGAAAAAAAATTAGAATTAAATGTAGAAAAAACAAAATTATGAATTTATTAAGGTTGCAGAAATATTTCAGCCAAATTTTTAAAATAATTTGTTAATTACTATAAACGTTTCGCTTTTTTTTTAAATAAAAGCTTCATCAGTATACATAATAAAATATAAATACATATATAACAGTTACACAGAGACATAATTATTAGATTTTACAATACAGTTTTATATATTAAACATACATATTTAAAATACACACAAACAATAGAATAACAGCCGTACTTTTACGTATACATAAAAAATTATGGAGTTTATGAAGAAAAAGGTAGAATAAAAGGAGAGAAATGGAAGTGGAGAGAGGAAAAGATAAAGATGGTAGACAAGTATAAATACCTAGGGTATAGGGTGAGGTACGACAACAAAGACGAAGACCAGATTAAGGAACCAGTAATATGTCCCATTAGTTCTGGGACACCCTGTATATAGGGCAAACCAAGAGACCTATTAAAACTCGTTTTAAAGAGCACTTAGCTAATGTCAAATATCATCGCACAGATAGGTCCAGTGTTGCCATGCATATGCTTCAAAATGGCCATAGAGTAGGCGACATCGAATTAATTAAGAAGGTAGATAATAAAAACGAACTTGATTCTTGTGAAAGTTTGGAAATTTTAAAAAACAGACATTTTATGAATTTTGATGATCTAAGAATCAATTAAGTGTAACGTTGCGTGACACGCAAATACTATACAGTGTGTCCAGTATACAGTGATGTATACAGGGTGGGCAAATAAGCGAGGTAAGCGGGTGTATCTCAGAAACTAATGATCGTAGAGAGTTACGGTAAAAATTTTATTGGTAAAGTGGGCAAGGGAAAACTCTGCAATTATCTTTAAGTTTTCTAGATGGCCGCCAGTGGACGTTTCCGCCATCTTGAATTACATAAAGTTACGTTTCTCGCGATTTTCCCCAATGAATGTAACAAAAAGTATTTGCGTTTTAATGTTAACCTAAAGTCCAACATTTTTGTCCAACCAATGTTTTTCTATCTTTCAAAATAAAGTGGTGGGGGGTATTTGATGTTGTTTTAAATGAATGCCTGTAACTTCGAAACGGCTTAATGGATTTGGATAAATTCATTATCATTGAAAGAGCATTTCTTGGGCTTTTATGTTTCTCGTAATTATGACAGTTGTGACTTACATTAAACCAAGAAAATTCATATATACCCATTTAAAATGCATCGGTTGCTTTCGATTAGAATGCAAGTAGTAGGCCATGGAGATAAAAAACAACTCATGTCAAAAATATTCCCAAGTAACGTCAAATTTTTGTCACACGCAGCCTAATATTGATGATTGCATATAATTTGAGTACTATTTAATCGAAATGCCTTTCACAAATAATGTAGCCGTTGACATGATTGCGAGTTATTTCGAGTGTTTTTAAAATACACCTATAGCTGCAAGACAGTACGCGGCACGGTATCCAGATCGCCGTCATTACGGGAGAAGAATGTTTTCGCGCTTGGTACAACGATTACGCGATAGTGGAAGTTTTCGTCGTCCTGAATGTCGCAGGGGTCGCAATGGAAGGACCGAAGAAAACATTATCAATGTCTTGGCTTACATAGAATTACACATGTAGGAACTAGAACATTGTCTCTAAACTTGGGAATAGTACGAACAACTGTTAGAAATATTTTGAAAGATTATAGGTAAATAATTTTATCTTATTCCAAGTATCTTGGCACATACTCTCAAATGCACACACAATTCAGTGTTATTCTGATTATATTATTTTTACGCATATGTTGTTTTTTACTTTTAGACTACATCCTTAGATTTCGATAATAGATTAAATTATTGTCAATGGATGTTGGGCATGCTTGAAGAAAACAGAAATTTCTTAACGGAAATTCTCTAAACCGACGAGGCTACCTTTAGTAGTGATGGTAGAGTAAACCGTTAATAATGCATTATTGGTCCGCTGAAAATCCGCATTGGTTAAGAGAAGTGCAACACCAGAAACGCTGGAGCCTAAATGTGTGGTGCGGTATCATTGGGGACAGAATTATTGGACCTTATTTTTTGAACAAGCTTTAACTGGTAACCGCTTCTTAGAGTTTTTGATGAACGACTTGCCAATTTTGTTGGAAGATGTGCCACTGGAAACTAGGAGAACTATGTTTCTGCAATTAGATGGTTGTCCGGCACATTATTGAATTAATGTCCGAAACCATATTAACGAGACCTTTCGACAACGCTGGATAGGAAGGGGAAGCCTAAAAGACATTGTTTTTCAAACTCCACCAACAACACGAATGGATATGAAAACAGAATTCGAAACTCAATCCGTCAACTATCAGCGGCAGAAATCGAGGCTGCGGTTTTGTCGACTCAAGAAAGACTGGAACAATGTGTGGAATATGACGGAAGGCAATTTGAACACAGAAGGCATTAATCTGTTTTCAAAATCGGTCCTTTCAGGACCACAACTTTATTTAAAAGGAAAATCGTTTACGCGTGACTTAAATTTACAGCACTAAATAAACTGAGATTTCTCGTGAATATTTTTGAGAGGAGTCTTTTATTTCCATGGCCTACTACTTGCCTTCTTATCGAAAGCAACCGATGCATTTTTAAATGGGTATATATGAATTTTCCTGGTTTAGTATTTTTTTTAATAATTTGAGTTAGGAAAAGATATTAAGATGCGGTTTGCGCAGGTTTATTGGTTGGTCATTTGTCTATTATCTGGTCCAAAAAATTTATATCATTGCATTTAAATTTTTGAAAAAATCTAATATTTTGGATATAATATCGAATAACGCCCTCTATCGGCGGCCCTGTAGGTCACAACTGTCATAATTACGAGAAATCTAAAAGCCCAAGAAATGCTCTTTTCAATGATACCAAATTTATCCAAATCCATTAAGCCGTTTCGAAGTTACAGGCATTCATTTAAAACAACATTCAAATACCCCCACCACTTTATTTTGAAAGATAGAAAAATTGGTTGGACAAAAATGTTGAACTTTAGGTTAACATTAAAACGCAAATACTTTTTGTTACATTCATTGTGAAATATCGCGAGAAGCGTAACTTTATGTAATTCAAGATGGCGGAAACGCCCACTGGTGGCGATCTTGAAAACTTAAACATAATTCCAGCATTTTACCTTGCCCACTTTACCTATCAAATTTTTTACCGTAACTCTCTACGATCATTAGTTTCTGAGATACAGCCGCTTACCTCGCTTATTTGCCCACCCGGTACATGGAGATATTGGAAACCGTTGGAGATACAACGTCGGTTAAATAAGAACAAAGTTGCGCATTTATTTGCCCAAAAATAATCTACGTTTGTTTTAATTTAAATCGATACCGTTACATATATACACGACGAAACAGGAAATTGTGGTTATTAGAAAAATCGCTATATTTTCTTTATTATAGAAGCTATGGTCATCAAATTTTTTAGGATATGGGTAATAGGACACGCCAAAACTAAAAATGGTGCCAAAAATTGTTTAGGCTTACTATGTTGTGCACGGCCAAAGTCAACTTTAGTTTTTCTTATGGGCGCTATATTGAATTTCTACACTTTCAAAATCCTAATTAAAAATGCTCTTCAATCATGTATAACACATTTATGTTTGGTTAAGGTAAATCTTGAAAAATAACAAAATTAAGATTTCAGAGTAGTAGGCTTTGTTAATCTAATTGTCAAAGTAGAATTTATTGTTAGTCAGTGTCAGTTGTGTTTAGTTAATAAACTGTGAGTTTAAAATGAATTACTTTTCAAGTACGATATGTTGGACTGCTTTATTCTTTGTCGCAGGATGGCGATACGGTTAGAAGAATGACATTTTGCCAGTGGTTTCTTCAGAAAATAATAAAATACCAAACTTTTTCTTACAAATCCTTTGGTCGGATAAGAGCCGATTTACGAACTGTAGACTCTGTAATCGTAAGAGTACCGTTTACTGGTCAGATGTAAATCCACGGCTAATTCGTGAAGTTAGACATCAAGTTAGTTGGGGATTTAACGTTTGGTTAGGTGTTTCCTCGTTTTTAATGTTTGTTGTAAGAATAAAAAACGTATAATGGTATTTTCAAAACTTTATTGGTTTTTCCACTATTATTATTATTCAAATCTATTTTAAAATGGAATAGCAATATCAAAGCCTACTACTCTGAAATCTTAATTTTGTTATTTTTCATGGTTTAGCTTGACCGAAAATAAATGTGTTATACATGGTTGAAGAGAATTTTAATGAGGATTTTGAAAATGTGAAAATTCAATATGGTGCCCACAAGAAAAATAAGAGTTGACTTCGGCCGTCCACAACATAGTAAGCCTACACCATTTTTAGCTTTGGTGTGTCCTTTTACCCATATCCTAAATATTTGATGACTATAGCTTCTATAATAAAGAAAATATAGCGATTTTTCTAAAAACCACAATTTCCTGTTTCACCGTATATCTATGTAACGGTATCGATTTAAACTAAAACAAACGTAGATTATTTTGGGCAGATAAATGCGCAACTTTTCTCCTATTTAACCGACGTTGTATGTCCAACGGTTTCCAATATCCCCATGTACATCATTTTATACTGGACGCACTGTATATAAGCTTCCTATTGTTTGTAATTTTAGTATCGGTTCGCTGATGATGATAGCTTAGCTATCGAACTACTTGTCCGAGTAAAGATTTTTGGTGCAGTTTTTGGTATTTTTCTGTTTGTTAAATAGACGCTGCAGTTTAGTGTTCCATTCTTTTGATTCTCTTTGAAGATATTTATTTTGATTTATTGTCACATTTTTTCCTACAACATTTAATAAAGTCATTAAAACTAACACAAAAAGCGAAGAAAATACTGTGTTTGTAATGAACTAAAATGAGAGACATATGTTCTCACAGAGCATTAAAAATGATGTTCCCACTAATGGGTTAATGTTAGTACTATACTTAATACAAAAATAAATGAGTTTGTTATTATTTGCTTAAGGCTTGTGTCTAGTACCCGGCAGATAAACGGGTGGTTGACGTTTTACCCCAAAAATTGTCTATTTACTTCTTAAATTACTCCTGTACTATAACAGATAAAACGAAAACCTTTGATAATAGAGAGTTATTGGAACTTTTATAATGTCAAGCAGTAATACTGCTATCGTTCTTTTGACATCAGAGCATGCGCATTAGTAGTTGGAAATAATGCTAACATTAATAAAGTTACTGTTTAACTTTATTTGTGTAAAGTTATAGTAGGTCTTTAATGTGTACTTTATTTAAAAAAAATTTAATAACCTTAAAAATGAGTAATCCGGGAACACCGAGCGTTTCTAAATCTACAAGGGTTAGATTTACTTATAACGACGACCTGGCATTTTTAAAAGAATTTCTGGCACACAACCCCATGGAGAACGAAGATGGATGGGAGAATATACAAAGGAATCTTGAACTGATCACTCGAAAAAATTCCAAATTCGCACGTTAAAACATCATATACAATTGTTAATTGAAATTTTCTTTAAAAAGATGAAGTGGATAAAATAAGGTTAGTAAAAAATTTCTTTTAGGGAGGACAAAACCCTGTACTTTAGTTTTGCTTTTAGGTCAGGTGTTGAAGAAATTGTATCAGAGAAAGATATCCTTCTACAGGAAATCAGCTCTCTATGTTCAGAATATAGTTTTCGTCAAAACGTAAACGTCCCATTTCAAAAGAAAAGCAGATCGCAGAACTGGGGAAGAAAGCTCGACACAAGTATGCTTCCACATCCTATGAGGTGGAGGGTAATGATGAGAATGAACTTGAACCTAAGGACATGAGTAGCACTCCTGTATATGGATTTCATGACCATAATTACTCTGGTATACATCCCAACAACAAATTTGTATTTAACTATATTTCACAAATGTTTTTTCAGTCAATTCCGAAGAGATACCATGTAGTGCTGTAGATGCAGTTGAGATCCCGTATAATAATGATGAAGGGACTAGTTTAGAAATTCCACAAGTTGAACACAGTAATAAACATATAATACAAAACGAAAATCAAATTGTATCGAAAGGTTCCTCGAACAGTGGAAGTAGTATATTAGGTTAGTATCTTATGTTTATACTGATTTATCCCTTAAAAGTTAACTGACAGTATGTTATTTTGTCAAACTTTTTCTAATAATTTGCCACTCGTTTAATTTTTGTTATATATTTCTTCAAGGTCCCGCTCGAAAACGATTGAGAAAAGAGAACCCATTCGCAAAAACGCCCTTATGTATTTGAGCGAAAAAATGAAAAAGAATATGAGATAAGGAAGAAAGAACTCGAGTTAGAAGAGAAAACTATCGATTGAGGAGCGACGATTAAATTTGGATGAAAGAAAATACGAACTAGACAAACAAAGATTGGACATCGAGTGTAAAGAACGACTACACAGAATTAATATAGAAAAGGAAAAATCACAAATTGAATTAAATGAAAGAAAAATAAATCTTCAGTTGTTACAATCACAACAAAACTGATCGATTCAATTTTAAATAAAAACTAAATATATATGTATTCATGTTTTATTCACCAGTAAATTGGTGTTTTTATTTACAAATCTAGATTTAAAGTAACTACTTAGAGTTCAAGCATAATTATTATAAATATTAGACCTACTTAAAAATGCAAACATTAACTACATATTTCATGGTGCTGATGAGTTAGCTACTACCCAAAGTATTCTTCTAATGTTGGCGGAATTACATTAAAGTAATCGGCTGTTTGGCTGCCATATAAACAAGTGTGGCAATTCGTCAAAATGACTGCTACCTTATATGTAGATTGTAAATCTTGCAGCAATAATTTTTGATTTTTTTTAAAATCGATGAAGGCAAAAAGTGAGAGAATTTTTTGGAACCCCCATTCTACAGAAACTCGTAAGACCTTCATCGAATTATTAAAATCATTTTGATGGGCAGGCAAACGTTCTGGTCTACCTGTGAATGGAGTTATTAATAACTCCATTAGGCCATATGCTTGGTCTCCGTATAGAACAAATTTATCATTTTCCCCAAATACTGCTTTTTGTTCCAGTTCATTGTACAACATTGAATCTCTGTAATAAAATTGATGAGAAAAATATAGAAATTGGAACACTATAATATTCTCACTAGATATCAAATAGTGTTTAGGTACCTGAAAATGCCTGCATCATGCCTTCTCCCAAGGTATGCTCCTTTTAAACTAGTAATTATGCCATCTGGACATAGAACTGATTGAAATTTTATACAATGTTGTCTTTTGTGTCCAGAATAATACTGTTCTTGGTTGATTGATGGTCGGCATATTGGTCGAGCTGTTCCGTCAATGAACCCCAGCAATTATGAATGGCTCCACCTTTACCTTGAACAGCCTGAAATTTTAATTATTACAAAATCATTAATTTATTAACAATTGTATTTCAATTTTGAGGGATCTTCAAATTAATTGAGCCTTGTATCAGGAGTGTGTGTAGGATCTTATAAGTTCATTTGATCCTTACTTTTATTCAACTGAGGTTTTGTCTATTTTGTATAGGTATTGGTATCCCTATCTTCTTTCTTAGAGGACTTAATAAAGCCTATAGAGAATACGAGAAATTCCGATTGAATGAAAGACTCGGTTGAAGAAGTCATAAGATCCTACACACACTCATTCTAATAAAAAGTTTAATTAAATTGAAGATCCCTAAAAACGAAATAATTATCACCCACTTCTGCATAGTACATCATTTTCTCCCTGTTTAACCAGTGCAAAGTGTTAAGATCATTTAATTTTGGTTCCCATCGTTCTATAATGAAATTAATAACTGTGTTTATTATTGAAGATAATGACTGGCTTGATAAACCAAAATATATACTTAGATCACTAAGTCTGGTTGGATAGGCTAATCGTTTTAAGAGAAAACACAACCCTGTTAGTCCTAAAAAAGAAAACCAAAGCATAGAATAATTAACTTTTATTTTGATTTTTTGAGATTATAAACCTACCACTAATTCTATTGCCGGTTTCTGTTACAATTTCTTCAGGAATTGTTAGTAGTGTTGCTAATCTAGGCAGGTCATCTCGTTCAAAACGAAAATTCAGCCGAATTTCTTCATCAGTTAAGTTGGCTAAATCAAAATTAACAGGCTGCCTTACAACATTGTCCCTGTTAATAAGAATATTATGTAAGATCAGATATTCCATATCATGATCATTGGCATTTCCCAAAATACCAGCTAGCAAAGCCTCTTCCATGTTTATAATTCGAAATTCAATAAATTTTTTGGTTAGAGTTTATGTTGATTCAATTCACACTTATACGTCAATAACTACTTTTATTTGGAGATGTTTAAGGTTGAACACTATAAATATAAGGTTGGCAGTAATAATGTAAGTCTGTAATAATGTATTTCCAATAACTCTCTAATAGCATAGAGCGATACATAATCATTCGCCCTAAAGAGCAATAAAAAGGTTTCAATCAAAATGAAGATGTTATTGCGTTTATTCATATTTTCTATTTATCTTTCCCAACGCTTATGTATAAAAATAAAATGATTTTGATTGATTTAGGACAATAATTTCAACTATGATCAGTGCGATTTCGTATCCAGCCACATTACAAACTATAAGCGAATCCCGTAATTTGAGAACGAATATAAAATTTGTTCACAAATTTCGCGTTTATAAAATTAGCTCCCTGGCATACCCACTCAACAAACGATACTTTTGGAAGACTATAAGAGGATTACAATGATTTACAGGATTATGCTCATCAGGTGTGCATTGTTGTAGAAATCTTGATTCCCAAAATAGTAAAAAGCATTGGTAAAAGTAAAGAAGACAAACTTAATTTTATTGAAATTATTAATTTGCAATTAGTATGTTTAAAAATATGTTTCTGTAAAATATAATTACTTTAAAATCAAAACATTGCCATAGTATAATAACTAAATCAATAAGTACCTAGACCATGTTTACCCGGTTAGGCAAACGTATAAAACATTTTCTCTATTTTGGGTCGTTTACAGAGCTATAAAAGCACCCAAATGAGTTCTTTAATAGAAAATTGAGTTCTTTTTATAGAAATTGAACAATTTTTATTTTGAACGGTGGTAACACTGATTTGATGTTAAACGTCAAAGCTGTCGTTACGTTCGGCTTGCGTTAATTTAAATCGTAATTAATGTTCAGTAAATGTATTTATCTACTTTTCATTTTCACCCATTTTTGAAGTTAAATGTTTGATAAATGTACTAATTTTAACTTAAACTAGCATTTAAACCAAAATTTAATCAAAATATTGCCACCCTAGCAATTATACTACAAAATTCTCTAAATTTAAAAACTCAAAATTTTATTTTAAAATCAATCTGAAAGCCCAAAATAGAAAAAATAGTATACAGAATTCGTTTTAAAAGGCATTTTGGCAACTCGTACTCGTTTTTATAAAATGCGTCTTCTAAAACTAGTTCTTTAATATACTATTCATATCAATAAGAAATTCCGAAGAGACATACATAATTAAAAACGCGATTAATGTACTGTAATAAATCTTATTAACAAAAAACCGGTTTATTTTCATCTTTGATTTTATTTGTGCGTTGTTTAATAAATAAAAGTAATCCATATCAGATTTTTATCTTTTCAAAACAATAATTCTTTTTATTTCATTATTTTTAGCATTATATTAATTTAATATACTTTGTTGAAAGGAAGAATGTAATAGCAAAGAATTACATTTTCTGTAATAACCAATTATCTTTTAAAGTAGATAATAAAATTGACAAAATATTACGAAACTAATTCATATTAACAATGTTAAAAACAAAATATATTAATAAATAATGAAAATTTAAATACTAACGATTGGATTAAAAACCTAGCTAATGTAAATATTTTCCATAAATATTAATTTTCTTTCTTTCAATATTAAAAAATCTACAAAACAATTTATTACAAAACAAATAGCACACTAGCTAATTTAGATAATATTCCAACAAACTATAAAAATCACAACCATACACTAAATGTAAAAAAGTCATATACGTAAGAAACAAAATAAATTAAATACCTTAATAATTGAATCAAGAAAAATCAATTTTTAATTAATAAAAATAGCCGTTATGCCTGTTTTGCAAGCACTAGTACCATAATCAAAACGACTGTATGACAATTTAATACATAACTAATTTAAACAATTATAAATAACGCAATGTAATGTAATTATACACAATTTTTGTTTAAATTATTTTTGATCTGATAAGTAATTACTAAGATATATCCAGTGGCGTGCCAAGCCTTTCTGGCGCCCTGGGGCAAGTCACTCTTATGCGCCCTGCCCCCTATCCATCAGTGTTTCACAATTCAAAAAGAATTTTGTTTTTAAAAATTTTGCAGAAAAGCTGTGAATATTGAGTAAATTGCATGCAGATTTTATTACTAAAAAATAAACACTGGACATTTCAAGAAACATTTTTATTGAACGAACAGATACATATTACTTTAAATTGCACTAATAATAATAATTATAAAAATTCAGGTTAATAACACATTAAAATATAATACACAGATATTGATGAAAAAAATTAATTATCAAGAGCAACTTTGCGCGCCTTTTTTCTAGAAAATTGCCTTATTAACTCTTGCATATCTAGGGTATTTAATAAATCTGATTTAATAGAAATAATAGCCAAATTTTTGAAGACGTTCTTGAGACATTGATGATCTTAGATAGTTTTTAATGAGTTTCAGTTTTGAAAAAGATCTTTCGGCAGTAGCTACAGAAACAGGCATAGTTAACAAAATGCGTAGTGTTTGGAAATGCTTTATTTAAATTAATTTTACTGATATAATTTAATGTCTGATTTGGAGATGACGTAATCTCCGGGCAAAAATTTTGTAAATACTCTAACTTTTGTAATAATTCAAGACCATTTATAACGCGTTCATTTCTTTCTTTGTCTGTTAAAGTATTTTCTAATTCGGTGCATAAATTTAACTGCTCACTTTGTTTGTATTGAGAAAATTTTGAAATGTCGTACAAAAAATAAAAATTATTTGAATAATTTGATAATAATTGAAATCTTTCTTGAATGGATTGCATGGTTACATCTAATACATTATTAAAGCAGTTAACTTTAAATTTTAGTTCTTCGCTCGCAATTGTTTCGTCATCATGTTCATAACTGAACTGCTTTTTATTTTTCTTGCTCTTAAAGAACCACTATTTTCAAATTTTGCTTCAACATCTAATAAAGAAGCGATTTCTTAGCATCAACAAGTAAATCAGAGAAACCTTTATCTGATCTATAGTTTTTAAAAAAATAATTTAGTGCATGCTTCAGAAATATTGAAATGTTTGCATTGTAACATTTTGTTTGTAATATTTACTTTACTTAAAATATTGTACCACAAAACTAATGTGCAAATAAACCCAAATTGTTTTATTTTTTTACCTAAACCAGTGGATACGTTTTTTGCACTGTTTGTTGAATGGTTGTTGAATCACCGACTAATTCCAAATGGACAGCTCTTGTGGCAAAACATACGAATATACAAAGATACGCTTTAATAATTTTACGATTTCGAGTTATTCCTTCTTTGATTAAGAACGGACCAGCATAATCAACTGCCGAATGTAAGAACGGTCTTGAAGGTTGAACTCGCTCTAGGGGTAAATTTCTCATAATTGGGGTAATTGTACTTGCTATAAATCGTGCACATTTGACACATTTGTATATTATTCTTTTTACTGTACTGCGACCATGAAGTGGCCAAAATTTTCTACGTACAGCTGCTAATGTGGCTTCTACTCCACTGTGCATATTGCGTTTATGTTCAAAATCTACAATCAAATCACTAAATGAATCTTTCGATAGTAAAATGATACGGTATTTATGTTCCAGATTTAATGAAGATTTAACTAATCTACCGCCTACACGTATTATATCATTTTTATCAATAAATAAATGGGTTTAATGATAAAATTTTGTTATTACGAATTGCTTGCTTATGTGATTTTAAAGAAATAATTTCTTGACTAAAATATTTTGCTTGAACTAGTTTAATTAACATTTGCATAGAATAGTTTAATTCCTCTAAGGTCAGTTCGTTGACTCTTTTAGAATTTTTACATGAAGTTGAATTTTGTATAAAACGTAAAACATACGCAAATACTCTTTGTAATTTAAGTAAACTGGAGTATTTATTTATCAAATCGAAATATCAAATGAATTGATTGTAATCAATGACTGTACATTTTGTTTAGTATTACGTAACTCGGGAATTTCGTTTAAAATTGTAAATATCGGTGAAGGATATGTATTATTCTTAAGCCAAAATGGACCTTCCCACCATAACTTATTGTTTAATAAATTGTTAGGGTTTACACCGCGTGACAATATACCTGCTGGGTTATCCCCTGAATTCACGTGATACCACTGTTCAGAGTTTGATAAACTTTGAATTTCTGTAATTCCATTTGCTATCAAAATTTGAAATTTATGGGAATCTGAATTTAACCATGATAAAACTATGGTGGAATCGCACCAATAATATATTCCTTTAAATTCTACTTTTAAGTATTGTATAACTTTATGCATTAAATTGCTCAATAACATTGCTCCACATAACTCAAGACGTGGTATTGTAATTGTTTTAAGTGGTGCAACTTTAGATTTAGCGCATAATAAATTGCATGATACATTTCCTAATCTATCTATACTTCTAATATATATACAACAACCGTAAGCTAATTCGGATGCATCACAAAATCCATGCAATTCTAACTGTGTACCATCCTTATTAATAACTTGCCTAGGGAATTCTAATTGTTCTACTCCATTTAAATTATTTTGAATCACTATCCACTCTGTATAAATGCTTAATGATACAGGTTCATCCCAATTGATCTTTTCCCGCCACAAGCGTTGGAGGATTAACTTAATTTTAACAATAATAGGGCTGATTAAAACCTAAGGTTTTAGTATTTAAATCTCCTGAAATGTAGTATTGGTATCACTGGTATCACAATCATGACCTTGAATGAGAAGTAATTTTTCGTTAGATGACCATTGTCTTAAATCAAATCCTGCGCTTTCTAATATCTTACTAATATCTTTCTTTAATTTAATTGCATCCTCTATTGTATCAGTTCCGGTAATCAAGTCATCCATAGAAAAATCATTGATTATTGCGTTACTTGCACGGGAATGAATTTGAATATTATCTAAACCTAATTGCGAAGAACGACGCTAGTCCAGTGCCGTACGTTAAAGTATTTAATTGATAATGTTTCAGTGGTTGCGAAGAATTAGTTCGCCAAACAATGCGCTGTAAATCTCTGTGTTGTTTAGTAACATTTATTTGTCTATACATTTTTGCAATGTCTGCTGTTAATACAATATTATAAATTCTAAAACGTAAAATGATTGCTAATAGTGTATCCTAAATTTGTGGACTGACACAAAGTTTATCATTTAAAGAGAAACCTGAAGTAGATTTGCTTGATCCGTCAAATACGGCCCTCAATTTAGTTGTTATGCTGGATTCTTTCATCACTCCGTGATGGTGAAAAAAAAATGATCCGTCGAAAGCAAATGGCGTGTGCAATTCTGTCATATGTCCAAGATTTTCATACTCGGCCATAAAATCACAATAATTTTGTTTAAAGTTTGGGTCACGTGAAAAACGTTTTTCTAATGAATATAATCTATGAACAGCGTTATCCAATGAATTTTTGAAATCATAACAATCATCTCGCATGGGTAAACTAACTTCAAATCTCCCAGTATGATCCCGTTTTACATTATTAATAAAATGTTGTTCACAATACAGTTCTTCATTACTAAGTTTACGTTCATTTTCGCATTCTTCAATTTTCCAAAATTTTTCTAATTGATTTTGAATTTCTTGATTTGTTGAGTGCAATGCTGTTGAAATATATTTTCTTTCTGCTACGGAACCGGCAACTATCCAACCTAACTTAGTATTACGAAGAATAACGTCTTTATTATTAATTCTGATTTGTTCTACACCTAATAAACTCCAGAAAATTCCTGCACCTAATAAAATATCAATTTTTTGACTTAAATAAAATTGGTCATCAGCAAGATGTATATAATGGAGAATACTAATGTTGCTTATATCTAAATCACTACTAGGAATATTTCCGGTAATATCTTGTAATACTATACAGAGTTCACAATTAAATTGTTGTGTAAAAGAATGCATTCTTGTTGTTACTTGTTTTGTTAAGGAAGTTATTGAATTATTTATGCCAGCAACTGGCACATTAATTTTAGTTGCATCTAGTCCTAACTTATCAAATAATTCGGACGTAATAAAATTTGATTGTGATCCTGAATCTAATAAAGCTCGGCAACGAATTTTTTTGCCCTTTGCATCTAATACGTTTAATTGAACTGTAGATAAAATAACATAGGTTTTTATTTTTGAGCAATAAGATGTACTTTCAAGACACTTATTGGTAACTAAATGCGATTGGGTATAAATTTTCTCAGCTGAGTTGCTAGTAGATGGTTTGCTTTCTGAACCTAATTCCTTCTTATCGTAATCATCATCATGTAGTAAAGTGTTGTGGTTTTTATTACAATGTTTACAAAAGGCGGCATAGCAATCATGATTTGAACGAAAGAAATTCACACATAATTTTAGTTTTGTACTTTCTATCCAACGATTTGGAACGGTTAATTTAAGAAAATCTGGACAAAAAAATAAGGCGTGGCCTCTTTTACAATAATAACACGATGGATTATATTTGTTGTTTGCTAAATGAGTCATAATAGGTTTTCTTTGAATTTGTTTGTACTGATTTTAACTCGGGTTTTGAGTATTAATTGTTTCTAAAATTTGAGATCGTTCAGTTAAAAATTTTAATAAATCATTAACAGTTGGCAAGTTATTTTGTTTATGAATTGTCAGTTTCTCCCATTCATGTTTAGTGACGTTATCTAATTTGTTACTAAGTATGTATATTAATAAAATATCCCAATTTTCGGTTTGCAATTCTAAATTTTGTAATGATCTGAAATGTTTGTTAAAATTATCAATTAAATGACGTAAGGACTTATGAGAATCCTTAGTTACGTTTTCTAGTTCAAAAAATTCCTTTAACATGTGTATTTATAATTAATTTTTTTATTTTCGTAACGTTCTTTCAATAGATTCCAAGCAATTCCGTAATTCATATCAGTTACCTCTAATGAGTTTAATAAATGAATAATACTACAATAAAGCAGCGGACTGTATACTACTAGTCAATTGACAAAATATGAATGACGCTTCAACCTAAACTTTCCCTAGTTCAGTTTTGCGAGTAGTTCGTTCATGCGCAATGATTTCTTCAACACTGTGATGGAATGAACTATTTCACCCGCTAGCTATTTCAAACAGAGCATCGTATATTTCTCCCAGTTGATATCGTAAAGGTGTTATAGCGTCAATTCTACTAGACCATCTAATATCTGATAAAGGTTTCACGGTTAAATTCGATATGTGTTTTTAGAACTGACCATCGATTAATTGAGGCAGAGAAAAAATTATAAATTTCTTGGACTGTTGAAAAAAAATTATACACAATATATTACATTTTACAGCATCGTTCACAACTAAATTTAAACTATGGTTACAACAAGGGACAAAAATGCTCTTGAATTTATATTAAGAATCTTTTTTGCAAACCATTATGTTTTCCTCGCATGTTTGTCCCATTCTCGTAACCTTGTCCGCGTAAGTCGTTAATACTTAAACCATTTTGTTCTAGTGTTGTTAATAAAAAAGTTGTTAACCCTTCTCCTGTTGTATCTGTTATTGGACAGAAAGTTAAAAAATGTTCCTGAACACTAAATTCATTTTGAGTTGTATTTAAATTTTACAAATCGAATGCAAACCGAAATTTGCTCTTGGTGACTACTATCGGGGGTGCAATGTAATATAAAGTCGGTATACTATTGGCGTGGAGTAATAAATAATAATTGCTTGAAATAATTCTTTATTTTCTTGTGAAAGCGGTACTTCTACGGTTAAGTAAAACCAATAAATTCTAATCAAAATACGATCATTGTGCCGCTCTTGCAGCATATCGACCCATCTAGGGTCTGAGAACAATAGTTTAATCTTTGTAAACACGTTGCCATCAGACCAGGTACTGACGAAACGAGAATCATAGCCGTAGATGTGGGTATTACACCAAGATACAAAAATAATGGTATATAATACGTAAGAAGTAAAATTTGTAATGTGATCTACTATACAAATAAAATAAATAACATATAACCATATAATAATTCATATCAAGGTAGATTTTACTATTATAATATATTTACCTACTAAAATATGATTTTCCAAACGTATCAGGTACCTACGCCACTGCAATACGGGAGATTCGATAATTCTGACAGGTTATTTTGATTGCCTAACATTATTTAAAATATGCGTTTTAAGATTATTTCCTATTAAATTAATTATTTCATTTTGGATTTTATCTCCGAGGTAATGGGGCATTTTAAGTTGTCGTGCATTTGCACTCTTTTAGTATGCTCAGCCATCATGGGATCAAATTTAGCTATCATTTCTATGCATTTTAGAAAGTTTCCGTTACTTTTTTCGAATAATTTATTATTACTACCGCGGAATGCTAAGTTTTGTTGAGACAAAAATTGGATAGTGTAAAAAATCCTTTCAATAACCGCTTTCCAATATTTAGATTCCAAATTCAATACATTTTGAGAAGCAAAATGAATTGTTGTGTTAGATTTTAAACGATTCAGTAAATCAGACTATTTTTTAAAATTTTCAAAATGTAACTTGCTTTTTTCATGAAGATTTAAATGTTCGCCTATATGTTTCCAATCACTAAAACCGTTTTCATTACTTAATTTTGTAATTTTAAATAAATTTTCCATGTTAAATATTTTGCAACAGAAACAAAATACAGAGTTTTTTGATTTTGAATATAAAAGCCAATCTCGTTTAATATTTTCTGAATTTGGTAAAATACGTATAAAATGTCTGGAAGAAAATTTTCTACCAGATTTGTCTTTAGGATAATCATTACATTCGTTTCGGTAAAGACAAGGTCCGTTTTCTACTAAGCTTTGAATTTGAGAGGAAGAAAATACATTTGGCCATAAACCGGAATCGTTAGGAATAGGTGTACAAGTATACTAATTTTTGTTAAGTCCAATTTCAGCTGTTGCTGTTGGATCAGTAGTTGACGTAGTTGTAATATCAATATGGACATTGATGTCGGTAGAAATTTCGTCTCTACTTGTTGATGGAAGTGAATCCTCCGCCTGATGTATACTACCAATTACAGTGGGTACAGCTGATGACTGCAAATCTTTATTGCTTATTCCAAAGAAATGGGTAATTTTTTCATAATTATTCTTCAAATCTTCTTCGCGCTTTCTTTTTATAAGAAGATTTTGATGGCCAGATAGTTTTTTCTTTTTTTCTTCTTCAGACATCTTCTGAAATAAATAATACATTCAAACAGTCTGAATAAATAAAATACAGAATAAATTGAAATTAATTAGAATTATACAAAAAATACAAAGCTAACAAAGCGTTTCAGATTTTTGTTAATTTTGATTATTTATTCTGATAATGTTCGACAAAGTTTTTTTAATGTATATAATTATTTATAAAATAAAATTAAAAACAATATATAAAATTAGCTTACCTTATTATATTGTAGAGTTTTCTGTTTTTTTTCTACAAAATCGGCAATCACAACAACTTAAAAATAATCACTATAACAATATTAATTTGCTTTATTTTAATTGAATCCGTTTTTCAAGAAACGACCATCAATGAATGGAGGGTGAAGGTAATAATCGTATAAGAACGAAAGCAGTAACAGTAAGCATGCAAGATGCAAGTTTGAACAAGCAGATCTGCAACTTGCAAAAATTGACAGGAAAAGAATCGTTTGGCGCTAATTGAATCTAGCTGCGTATACAGTAATGCCAGATGAAATTTGTTTAGTTGCCGGTCGCCACATTAATTAGTTCGATAAATTTTGCTAGATATGAAGAAAGAAATGTTGAATGTTTTTAATAACACAAAGTCTCTTGTAATTGTAACATGCAAGGTAAGATGTCTATGTCTTTTAGTGATTGTTGAAATTTAATACACACGTTGATAAAGGAATATACAAAACAAAGCAAGGAGTGTTTTTAACGTAAAATAAACCTATTGCTTTGACCGAGAAACCGATAATAAGTAGATGGCATCTAGCTATAAATAATAAACAAACAATAATAATCGAAATATTTAAAAGATGTTATGTTATAGGAAAGCAATTGCAGCACTTTACATAGAATATTTTTTTTATACTAAAAAAGTAAAAAATATGTTATAATCTTAGGCCGTCGATAATGTCAAAATCGCCTTCGGCCTTCGGCGCCATTTTGCAGCGTTGCGCCGTCGGGTGCGGCCCGAGTTCGCCCTTATGGATGGCGCGCCACTGGATATATAAATCATCTAACACTAATTGTCAATATCTCCATCAATATCAAGTTTACAAAAAAAGTTGAGTAAGAAAAGTTGTTGGAAATTCTATTGTCTATAGCTTTTGTTTGAACCAATTTTTACCGCAAACGCAATTTTGTTTTCGATCGGGGCGATTTGGAGTTCTGCGGTAAACGCTTGTTTTTTTTAATTTTTCGAAAAATAAATAATTTCAGTCACAAATCAAAGACTGGGAAAATAAAATATTCATTTCTTTTATTTATGTACATTAATGAATTACTATTTATTTGTTAATTCATAAGTAATTAAAAAATCTACACATAATTAAAAATCTTACCCATATGAAGCATAAATCCAGCCATAAAAATGAATTTTTCTGTAACGCTATGTAAATATTATTTATATTGAGTTAAATGTTTATATCTACTAAAACAACAATTAATCAACACAAATAATTCTTATTTTTAAGATTTGTTTATAAAAAAATTGTTTAAATAAATTTGTAAAGTACACTTATACCTATCGAATTTTAAGAGCTTCTTTCATAGTGTTTGCGTGGATTAACTATTATGCAAATTTAGTAACAAATAGTTTTTATAATTATAAAAAACATATCAAAGATAAAAATGCTAATATTCGCGCGAAATCAAATATTTTCAATTTAAAAAATATTAGCATTTTTATTCTATGATGTGCAGTTTATAATTATGAAAACTATTTAATGTTGAATTTACGTAAAATTGATCCTCGCCAACACGTTCAAATTCACCTCCGAACATACTCTAAGTATGTCGCGCGTAGCCATAACTTTGAAATCAAACATTTTTGATTTGCAAAACTTTAGGATTTTTATTATTTGATAATTATGATCTTTATAATTATAAAAATTATTTATTGCTGAATTTGCATAAAATTTGATCCACGCCAACTCGCTCAAATTGACCGTCGAACATACTCTATGAATGTCGCGCGAAGCCATAACTTTTAAATAAAATTTTCGATTTAAAAAATATTAACATTTTCATTCTTTGATATTTTATCTAGATTTATGGCTAACTTCACGTGTGTAAAAATTTTCACTCTCATTTTCCTCTCCCTCTTCAACTTCTTTTAATCATTAAGCTACGAAAATCTTACAAAAACAATTTGTAGGTTTTTTACAAGCTAAAAAGCTCATGTAAATTTAAAATTACTTACAATTATTTTTGAAAGGGTTTGAGCTGAATGGGCGGCGTCACTATTTACGAACATGTACAAACTTTAAACGATCATATCTTACTATAGTAGTTAAGTAGTACCGTTTCTGGCTCACTTTTGGCGCGTTGAAACCAAGTTCGGAATAAAAGTAGTTGTTGTGTTTGACAAGTTTATGGTATCATTACCAAAGCGTTTCACAGACAAATTTTCTGAAGCTGATATAGAGAAGATAAATTTGGATATCAACATTGGAAAGAAAATATATATGCAAAGTCTGGGTCCTCTTGGAAAAACAACTAATATTGAGTTTGTAGAATGAAGCGCAAACGTAACACTTATTTTAAATCGCGAACGAATAAATTTTATAAATATACGAGTCGCTAAAATGTCTTCTGAAACGAATTCTTTATACTATTTTGGGCTTTTTAGATTGATTGTAATTGCTAAGGTGGTAATATTTTCATTAAACTTTGGTTTAAATGCTAGTTTAAGGTTAATTAGTACATTTATCATATGTTTCATTAAAAAAAGATGGGTGGAAATTAAAATAAGTTGATAAATAAATCTACTGAACATTAATTATGATTTAAATTAATGCACACCGAACGTAATGACAGCTTGGACGTTATCAGTGTTACCACCGTTCGGAATAAAAATTGTTCTATTTCTATAAAAGAACTCATTTGGGTGCTTTTATAGCTCTGTAAGCGAACCAAAATAGAAAAATCAATTGTCTAATGATATTAAGATTTACGAAACAATTAAAAAATGAGAAAATTAATTTGTCCACGAGTGTACATCAAATTTAAAATTGATTGAAAGAATAAAACATAAGAACTTTGTAATTTGTGTATGTAATTTATATTAAATTTTAGAAACGTAACTTGACAATATTTAGCATGTTTTGTTGTATACAAAAAACAGAAAATTGGTTTAAATAAAGGATTACAATAAAAAAGTGTTATTATTTGAAGTTTTAGAAAAAAATATTTGATCACTGACGTA
Source organism: Abscondita cerata (assembly GCA_030710515.1). Taxonomy (NCBI): domain Eukaryota; kingdom Metazoa; phylum Arthropoda; class Insecta; order Coleoptera; family Lampyridae; genus Abscondita; species Abscondita cerata. The sequence goes on along the minus strand of JALBCR010001785.1, from coordinate 84,992 downwards.
CAATTTGCATACTAACTTTTAAGTAATCATATTATCATCTAAGAACGTTTAAATTAGAAAAATTGAAATTTTTGGAAGTCAAATTACAAAATACAATGTTTGGGCAGTATAGCCAGCCATTCATAAAATATGCAATTCGACCTTAAATTGTATATGGGCAAATTTTTGCACGATGTTGTTGATGTAGTTTTGTCCTTGAACTCTTGATTTGTAATAAGACGCATAATTAGTAACACATTAAAGTGATATAATGAAAAATGTTTTTTGTTTAAAGTGGCTTTATTAAAGAAAAAAATTGTGGGTGTGTGCAAACGCACAAATCAAACGATTTGTTGCATAAAGTTCCATTTAAAATCGATTCCAACGTTTTAAGGTAATTGCTTAGATATTTAGTGTTAGATTGTTTCTGTAATAAAATACCGTACTTTTTAAAGAATATGTAGTTGTTTCGCTTTCACAATTTTTGTATACTGACTCAAAATTTGGAGATTGTTTTTGATTTAATTGTGAATTATGTTTAATGTTAAATTTTTTTATTGATGTACTTTTTTAAAATAAATAATTTTTCACTTTTTATTAAGTTGATTGATTTAATTATTGTTTTAAAATGGTTTAAAGATTTTTTTTGTGTTTAAAAAGTGCTTTACGGTGAATGTTGGATACGTTTGAGGAAACGTGTTTAAAAATGTGGTGCAATAAGTGGTTTACGTTGAATTTTTTGGATACATTCGAGGAAACAAGTGGTGTGACCAGCTTTTGGTAAGCGTTTAATTTTTTATTTTGATAAAATTACTTATTTTGAATTTAAATTATTTTGCACATTTAAACAAAAATGTTTTCTATCACTTTTGACGCACTCAAAATAAATGCGGTAAAGACTTTAAAACTCAAAAACAAAAAAGACTTTATTAAACAACAATTTTATTTACATTTTGCTCATTAAAAAATGTTTTCCATCATTTGGCACACTAAATAAAACTGCAAATATTTTAAATAACAATTTTATTTCAATTTTATTTACATTTCTTGCATACTAAATTCAATAAGAAACTGTAAAATTTCAATTAATTTATTACTTAAAACTACTATCTACAAAACTTAAAATTAGCTTACATACTACACTATTTTTTAAATCTCTAACTACACTTATAGCGTTTCGCACTTTCGCTAAATGTTCATAGGTTTTTTTAGTTTTTCCATTGCCACTTTTCGCTTTTGGTCCATTTCCAAAATTTCCGCAACGATTTGCACACCCGAACTTTTTAGTTGTGTTTTAAGTTGCTGGAGCCCTCTTCATACCCGTTTTAAAGGTTCTCAAGACCCATAAACACCTCTTCAATAGGGTCCTCCACCTCTGAAGACACCCCCGATTCCATTTGAGGAATAGGAGTTGCCGGCTGAGATGTAGGCAGCTTATTTTGACTTATTGAAGGTCCTGGCTCGTACAAAACCCTCAACAAATTAAAATTTTTCCCCGATTGAGATGTTGGAGACTGTTGAGGTTCAAAAATTGGTTCCTGTAAAATAAAAGAAACACGTATTAGCACTCTTAATAAAAAAAAAAACAAAATTGTATTAAAAATAAATTACCTGAACCCCAACAGCGGAATGGCACTCTACCGCAGGAATTTCTTGTTCAAATACTTTTTTGAGGAGAAGTGACTATGTATTCATCTTCGTCATCCTCGTGGACACTTGGGGATAAGGAGACGAATTCATAGTCATCTTCTTCCTCTATTTCCGTTTGTGCGGTAGAGACTTGGGTCTGTAACAATAAACAAAACGTGAAATATTAAAATTTAAAAAATTTATTTAATTTTACCTCGACTGGGTTGATTTGAACTAAAGAGGAGGCTCCAACAACACCGACATCAGGTCAGGCAACACCATCTAAAATTAAAAAGTTAAAAATAGAACTAAATTAAGTGAAAAAAACTAAATTGAGTGAAAAAACCACTAGAAAAAATTAAATCATCATACAGTGTTAGGACCCGTGTCGGGGTGCGGGTGTGCTAGTGGCAGTAGAGGTTGTTGTTCGTAAAAAAATTCAAATCAAATCGTAAATAGTAAAAAAATTAAAGAAAATTTACCGGCACAACCAATGCTTTATATCTGTAGGGTTGGTGACGTGGTTGACGGGGTGCTCGTGGTGCACGTGGACGTTTCACACGCCCCAACCCTTGTCGTGTCTGTAACAAAACATAATGTAACACACAATAAAATGTAATTAAAAATAACTTACCGGAACAAAAGCTTTGGGAAAGTTATCCATTTTTTTATCGTTTGTCTTACATGGTACAATCAATGACAATTATCTTGAAAACTAATATATTTATAATGAAAGATAATGCTGTGTATGCAAAACAATCGTGAATCTCCGTCACAAACTGATGCGCGCACAGGTAGGTAACCTCCCCCCCCCCTCCCTGGGAGTGGTAGGTAAGGCCCCTGTTTTTTTTGCTTACTTGCATTTTTTTTAAACATTTTTAATAGTTTCTATGCATTTTTGCACAGCATAACATTATCCCTTTACGCTCCCCAACATGCATTTTGATATCTTTTTTAATTTCAGAGATAGAGCAAAAAAAACATTTTTCGGTTTTGTACTTTTCCGTGAATTTTCGTAAATTTCTCGTATGGTTTGCAGTTTTGTACTATATAATGAGTGGTATTTTGCTAATAATTTTATTACAACCATGTCTGCTTTACCAAATCGTAAGTTAATACTTTATTTTTACATTTCTTAAAATTTATGTTTTTTTGTACTTATTGATTTACTAATGTTAATATTTTTTTGTTCTTCATAGATTTAATGCGATGTCAAGTGAATCCTCTCCACGTCCACCTCGTTAGAAACAAATATAAACATCTCAGGAAGGCGCATCCAGAGGTGTTCAAGAGTGTGCAGCAGGAGGCGATGTATCAATGCCTCATACGTCTAGAGGAAGAGAAGGCTGCATCTGCTCCATCAGCATCGCCTCCTCCATATGATGAGGAGTATTGGAACGATAGGGGTTACTGGGATCCACAAGGAACTCCTATCGTTCCAACCGAGGAGGAGGAAGAATGGAGCGAGACCGAGTGTGATGATGATCTTACAAGGTAAAGCTTGGAAACGAGTAAGAGCTAACGACGCTAGTTTTGGAGAACGTGCTGCTGCTTTTACTAGTAACTGGTGCAATGAAAACTAAAAAAACATTTGGTATGGGTCATTCTCAAAGAAAGATGCGTAAACACGTAGGAGTCAAACATAGAAGGAAAACTGTGACGGCTCCAATTGTATTTCGTAGAATAAAAAACTATGCTGTAAAAAATGTTTTGAGGGTTACGGTCTTAAAGAGTCTGTAAAGAAGCATTATCGGTTGCACGTCGCGTATTTAAAACCGTTCGTAAAAGTAATTTTAAATTACCTCGCATAATTCCAATACTAAAAACTGGAGGAATTTTACTATTCCTTATTCCGATATTTGCAGGTTTATCTGCGGCAGAGGCTTTAGCAGGTGTACGGCAGGGGCTTTAGCAAGTGTACTGCAGGAATCGTAAAAGCTGTAAATGACGCAAAAAAGCAATTTGAAGAGAGTTCACGACATAATCGCACAATGGAAGCAATTGCGCTTGGTAACAAAGGTAGCGGAATGTATTTGAAGCCGTACAGGAGGTGTCTTATATTTAAAACCGCACCAACAAAAAAACTTCTAAAATTACCCAAAAGAGCCTTAACTGAATAAGAATACCTTATTTCCGCGACGTGTTTATGTCAGATAATTTACCAAAGAGGCCTTGGTAAAACGAACCGGGTGTAGTTAATCTAGATGATGTAAAATGACCCGGAACTCATTGGATTTGTTATAAAAAACGCGATCAACGTATTCTGTATTACGATAGCTTTGGCGACTTACCACCACCACCGGAAATTAGTCGGTATTTTTTGGGTTGTAAAATTTTCTACAATTATGAAAGAGAACAACAGTTTAATACAGTAATTTGCGGTCATCTTTGTCTCAAATTCTTATGTAATAACAAGTAACTCTTAAATTCACATTAGTAATGTCCAGATCTTTCACCTTATCGGGAATTGGTCACTCTGCTACCTGCTCATTCTTTCCACCAATTGAGCTGGATAGTCGATATAATTATGTTTTGGGATTAATCGGGTTTTATGGTTGCAATTCGATAAGGAACATTACATATGGAATGAATAAATTTCACTACAGGTCAGAAAATGGTGATTTACGTTATATCAATATGGTGCATACGAAATTGATGAATTAGTGTCAACTATTAAAAGGGAGTTAGTTTTCAACGAAAATATAGTACATGATGTTACAAACCCAACAATCGAGGCGAATCATAATACGCAAAAGTGTGATATTAAATCCAAATTTCAAATCGATTTTTCTCAACCGGATAGTATTGGTCGAATATTGGGGTTTTGAAAAAATGCAGTCTTAAAAGCAAATCATAAAAATGAATCTGATATAAATGTGGAAGTTATGAATCTTACAAACATTCAAATAGAGTGCAACATCATTAGCGGTTCATTTAGGGACGGTCTACCTTCACGTATACTGTATCAAATTCCAATTTCCGTTCCACCTGGTTATAGATTAGTAAATACTCTACGACTCCGTTGTATCTGCTTGTTAATACTGAAGTTATTAATAACATAACAATCAATCTGGTGAATCAAAACGGGTGAATTGATTGATTTTGGAGAGAAACTATTTATGGTGCATTTAGAATTAAAACAGTATGGTCTTAAAATTTAACTGTAACAAATCATATAAATATAAGACAGGTAACGCTCCACACTTTAGTTCCAGTCGAGTTGTCGAAGGGTTAACGTCTGGTGAAAAAGCATTTTTACATATTGGTTTAAAAGTAAGGCAATATTATGACGGATCCATTAAACGTTTTCCAAAAATTAGTTTTGATGAAACCATTGATCGAGATGATATTCATACGTATCTACCATATGGATCTAGTAGTAATTACGAACTTTCCGATGAAATTCGAATAGTAATTCAAAGTCAAGATTTAGTTACTGCCACAGATGATAGTCATATTCACATTGAGGGTTCTTTTAAAATAAATTCTGAGGATGCTGCAAAAACTTGTAAACTGACAAATAATTTCCCATGCTTTCTATTTGAAGAAATTAGATATGAATTAAATTGACAAAGGTTGATACCTGTAGATTGCCAGGATTAACTTCGTCTATTAAAGGATATGCATCATATACTCCTAATGAAAGTAGGGGCTTAAACGATGCCGGATGGGTTAGTGCTGATAATACATTGTCGGTTGTATACGAAGATACAAGTAAACCATTAGAAAAGCAGTTTTATGTTAATATACCGCTCAAGCATATATTTGGTTTTGCTGAAGACTATAATCATGTGATCGTCAACATGCGACAGAAATTAATCCTTATTCGTTCTCAAACCGATTTAGATTGCTATAAAGGTGAAGCTTCAGGATCAATTACATTAACAAAAATTGCTTGGAAAGTACCACATATAACTCTTAGCAATAGTGCAAAAATTGTTATCTCGAAAATGGCTACATTTACAGACTTTAAACAAGTATGACTTTTTATGCACAGATAATGGTAGAATCATAATTTTAAGAAAACTAGCCCTAAAATTAAACACAAAAAAATAAGTGTGTTTAAATAAAATTTTGGAAGCATTTGTGGCGCCATCTTATGAGTACAGTAAAATTATGGTCAAATTTCAATTTGCAACACCAAAAACCCCAGTATGCAAAATTTTGTCAAAATATCTCAAGTACTTTTCAATTAAATAAGAAAAAACTAAAATTAATCTTTCACTTTGACACCCTGTATCTTAGTAAATATCCAGTTTTCAAGTATGGTTAATATAAAAAAATCTCATTGTTTTCTGTCTAAGGAATCTTATATTAAAATATGTCCCATTAGTTCTGGGACACCCTGTATAAACATCGAACAGTATTGAGTACATACTTGGTTACATAATTGACCCCATTCTTCGCATCTATTTAAAATAAATTAGAAATAGCCTATTTTAAGTAGTGTATTATCAATTTACCTTGAGTATCCTTTTGAAAATCTAAACAAGCTAGTACCTACTAACAGTTTGGGAATTAGTTCTGCAATATTTTACGCACAAATAAGAGAATACCTATCACGTTTACTCATATTTGGTGTTTGTGTAGTAAAATTGTTTTCTGTACACTTTCGGTATCACTTTGTAATATTGTTAGGGAAAAGAGTTTATATTTATATGTAACAGTAGACGTTAAAACTTAAAAGCCGAAACTACTAATAGAACTGAGTATTCAATTTAAGTGGCGTCCTTGTTTTACTACTACTACTGTTTTACGCACGTCGAGAACAATTTAGTTTTAACATTGATAATTTTATAATCAATGGTTTTAATGAAGTTGGACCATTTCCTATAAATATTATTTTTTGTAATTAAAATACCTACACACTAAGAATTTTTATGGTGAGACAAAGTGAAAATATTTCTAGCAATATTTTCAAATTTTTGGATGGTAATGGCCAAGCCAATACCGGAAACGTAGAAAGTCCTACCAACTGGCTATCATGCGTGAGGTAAATTTTGTCATCAAGGACATGTGATCTGAATACTGTGCTTAAATTTGTACAAGGAGCGACAACCCATTGTGCTTCTAAAAAGAAAAAACATATAGAGCCCAATACAGGTACGACTTCAACTCCAAGGAACTTTAACATTTTTGGGGTTTCAGGATGGCCCCAAATTCATAAGTAATTTTAGACATCTTTATTTAACGTAATTCCACAACTTCTCGTACACACACCCGCCGGTATCTCTACCCCCGCTACTTTATTACCAACTTAAATCTAAGTACTAAGCGCGCTAAATTTAAATTTGAATTTACACGTTACAATTTCAGCCATCTTGACTTTTGATAGTCCTCAATCAATGTCAATTAAATACATAAATAATAATAACAGAAATCAATATGGCCTTAATACTACACATAATAGTATAGAATACATAAGTAAGTATAATCATAATAATAATCATAATCCATAACAATGCAAAGTAACATAATTCAATCTAAACCTAGTAAGATGAAAACAATTTTAAACAAATAAACATAAATTACTACCTTAACATAAATACACTTCAACATAAGTAACAATTTCAAAATTCTCATTAAGCTTCCATAAAATATAATTCATAAAATCACAAACTTGACTCTTAACTAATTCTGATTTCACAAAATTCATAATGTATATTTTCCATAATAACCACTACTACTATCACAAATTTCATAATTTAAGTTAATATCAATAAATTCATATTTCATAATTCTTATAATGTAAAAATCAATCATTAGAAGACTGGTAAGGGAGGGACAACATTGGGATTCGGGTTAAGCCATCTTTTTCATTCGAGCAGCTTCAAAAAAGTTCCATGGAATGGTTGCTGGGTTAACTGTAGGCCCTCGATGTCTTGCAAAACATATCTATCGTTTCCTAATACAGCTTTAATTTCATAAGGTCCTCGGTACTTAGAACGAGCTTCTTATTGACATTTGGCGTAGTATCAGTATTTATAACCATCGCATAATCCCTACTTTATAAACAGTTGCAGGTTTTCTTTTCTTATTAAACATCTTCTCACTTTCTTTCTGACATTTCCTAACACTTTCTGAAGCTCTGTCTCTTACACTTACTAAATTTCTTTCTTTATCATTATTTAAATTCTACATGCCATCCGCTATTCCATCATATTCTCTCCTTCTTTGTTTCACTCCAAATAATAAAACGCTAGGACAATTGCCTGTTGATTTACTTCCTGTGTTATTCATACAAAACTCAGCATCAGCTAAAACTTCATCTCATTTCTTTAAATCCTTTGTTAACTTTGCAATAACCGGAGTTAAACTTCTGTTAATCCTTTCAATTTGTCCATTTGCCTTAGGTGATCCACTTATCTACAAACTCTTTGAACTCGTTCGAAGTATAACATGAACCTCTATCTGATATAATACGATTTGGAACACTGTAAGATTGAAGGTATAACTCTAAATGCTTAATCACTTCCTTAGTATTGGTTGTCACACAAGGGAAGAATTTTACAAACTTCGTAAATCCATTAATAACTTCAAAAATGTATTTCAGTGATGATAATTTCTCCTAATAATGTTGACACAGTTGTAGAAAATCCTTCTTAGTGGAGAACAGGGCAAATAAAACTACTTCAAGTGATTATCTTGCGACGTTTCGGAAACGTTATATTTAAATAATTAAACGAAGTGTTTCCTTCCTCAGGCGCTAATGAAGACACAAAATACAGGTATAAGTTACAAAGATAACAACAGAGCCTATGTAATAAATTTAACAATTTGATCATTTTAGGATCAATTCCAAGAACAACAATATAAGATGACATAAAGTTGATAAAATACTTACTTCGATATCAAAATTGAAGCCGTTTGTCATTAAAATTAAAATTAATAATATGATTATTTGTCATACTATAAAACTATAATAAATATGTATAAAAAGACAAAATTAACGAATAATTAACACTACCAAACTAACAAACATTAAATTAAATTAACATTAAAACGGTACATTGATATTAACGGCACTATTGTAAATGTGAGATATGTATTTGAAATATGATATAAAATGACCAAAAAAAAAAAACAAACAATTGTACGTGTATGTAAATGATAAGGTAAAATTACGACCTAGTAATAAATTCGCGAAAAATACAAATTGCAAATATACCTTATAGATATGCAACCCAAATTACGCTTAAATAACATTATGGGGATGGATAGCAACAAATTATTAAACTAAAACTTAATCTTACTAATTATGTTGTTGTAACAAGTATTTAGATTATTCGTGTCTGTTTTGAAGTTAATATTATTTCTATGGACATTAATGTAAATCATTTCAGAGATAATTCTTTTATAATAATTGATTCAACATCTACAATTATAGGTTCTTCAAAATTAAATATATGTCCTGTCTGGTTATGGTGTAATGAAAGTGCAGTACTATCCATCTTTTTGAGCAATCATATTTGTGATTTCTGATTCTATTTTTTAATTTTTGTTTTGTTTGGCCTAAATAGCAACTATTGCATCCCTTGCAATTTATCCTATACACAAGACAAGATTTCTCAATGGAGGGCGTTTTGTCTTTCAATTTGGTATAGCATGTGTTGTATATTGTATTATTGTTGTACAGAATGATTTTAATTTTTCTTTTTTTAGAATACTGATTAATTTATGACTTAGGTTAGGAATATTAATTAGTTTTTGTAGTGGGAATTTGTATTAGTAGTAACGGTGGTGGTATTATTAGTATTAGTAGTTGTAGTATTAGTAATGGAGGAGGTATTATAATAAATAAGTTTTTTAGTCAATTTTTAGGATAGTTATTTTTAATTAGAGTAGTCATTAATATTGTTAAATTTTTTTCCCGTAATTCTTCACTACATAGTGTGATTAATTTGTTTTTAATAGAATTAATAATGTTGAGCTTTTGATGGAAAGGATGTTTAGAAAAGTAATTAATGATTCTATTTGAAGCAATAGGTTTCGTGTAATGATCTATTAGTAATGTATTTGTGTTAGTATTTCTTATAAGTTCTAAATCTAATAATGGTAATTTTTTATCAACTTCTAGCTCTACTGTGTAGATGACATTATAGCATGTATACCTCATGATAGTGTCAATGAAACATTAGGAATTTTGAACAACTATGATCAATACATAAAATTCATTCATTAGCGCCTGAGGAAGGAAACACTTCGTTTAATTATTTAAATATAACGTTTCCGAAACGTCGCAAGATAATCACTTGAAGTAGTTTTATTTGCCCTGTTCTCCACTAAGAAGGATTTTCTACAACTGTGTCAAAATGTATTTCCTTTTATTCTTAGTTTGTTCCAAAGGTCCATAATGGTCAATGTGTATAGTGTCGAATGGAACATTCTTCTTTTCTATGGAATGTAGAAATCTTTCTTTCTTGCCAGAATTGCTTGAAAATGAAATGCACTTAATGCAATTACTTATATAATTCTTAATTACTTCCTTCAAATTCGGATACCAATAATACTCCTTAATCAAGTTATGAGTCTTCTCAACCTCATAATGCCCCATCTGATCAATACATGGAAAACCATATTCTGTGGTATATAAAATAACAAATTTTTCTCTTTACTTCTATACAAAATTCCATTCCTTAGCTCAAAATATTTGTGTTCTTGTTTTTCTAATTGCTTCGCCACATTACAAATTTTGATCTTGCGTTTGCGCTATCATAAGGTTACGATCAAACGAATTGTCTTCGATAATTAATACATTCTGCCTACTTAATGCGTCAACATGTTGCATTTAATTTCCACTTCTATGTTCCACTTTATAAGAGTAATTTTGCAAAATTAAAGCCCACCGTAAAATTCTAGGATTGATATCCTTTTTCTCTAATGTTTGTTTGAAACTGTTACAATCAGTTAGTATTGTGAATTCTATTCCCTTAAGATATATGTCGAATCTCTGTAAACCGTATACAATCGCCAATGTTTCCAGCTCCAAACTGTGAAACTTTAATTCACTATTAGTTGTAATAAGAAATTGGTGGAAATAATTGTCGTTTTGTTTCTGCATCAAGATGCAACCAAAACCATGTGAACTAGCATCACAAAATAATTGCGTTTCTGCCTTAGGATCATAAATTTTCAAAATATGCTGCGAAATAAGTTTCTCTTTCAAAATCATAAAGCATTTATATGAGTTTACCCAAAACAAAATAAAACATCTTTCTTAGTTAAATTATGCAATGGTCTTGCGATCTTAGAAAAATCTTTACAAATCTTCGGAAATAAGACACCAAACCGAGAAATTTGTCTAACTCATGTACACTCATAAAATTTAAAACTTGGACACCACAATTTCTGTAAACAAAAGTTTGCACATTGTGAAGCGGGCTTAAGGGTATCATTTACAATTCTAACAGCAGGTAGTCTCAGCAGGGGTTATCTTATAGAAGGACTGTAGAATGAATCATTACACTAAGCACGTTTTAGAAAATAGGTAATTTACGTTGCTTACTTAATTTTTTTCTTTAAAGAATATATTTGAAGGTATCGCTAATTAAACACCATAGCTCGATTAATTATCGAATCAAAATTTTGTTTAGGAAATGTTTACAAAATAAAATTAGAAATAATTTTGATTTAAAAACGTCTACAAGCAATAACTTTTAAATTAAATCAAAAACTAAACATGGTTATTTGGGTTGACTGATTATTACTTATTTTTAAATAAATCTAACCTACTAATTATTGTAAGTTATTAAAAAATCATTAAACTCTCTATTCATAATATTTAGTCCTTACAAAATGTATATTTTATGACGTTTCATTTTTTCTGTAGTTAATATAAAAAGTGAAAATAAAAACTAAGGCAATTCTTATTGTTTAAAAAAGTTTTAAATTTCATGAGTGTACGTTGCGAGGACTGAATAGTTTCGTATAGCTTTTACATGATCTTCACTTGGACTAATTCCCTCAAAACTTACAATATATCCTAAATAAGAAATAAACCGCCTCAAGAAATAACATTTTTTCTAATTTCAACTCTAATTTGTTGGAAACTAATACTTCAAAAACCTCCTCCAAAACACGAAAATGTTCTTCTAATGATTCCGTTGCAATTAAAATGTCATCAATATATATAACAACCTTTTCTTGTTCTAATAAATTTCGGAAAGAGGTATTGATGTACCGAGTAAACATAGCAGGGCTGTTCTTAAGGCCAAAAGGCATGCGTAAGTATTCATATTGCCCGTCTTCTGTGACAAAACTCGTAAATTTTCTTGAATCTTCTGACACAGTAACGTGGAAAAACGCATCCTTAAGATCTAACTTAGAATAAAATTTCTGACCTCTTAATTTGTCAAGTAGGTCTTGAATGTTTGGAATTGGAAAGTTATCTCTTAAAGTCATATTGTTTAGAGAACGATAATCAACGCACATCCTTAGTCGATTGTTTTTCTCAGCGACTAGAACAACTTTGCTCACAAACTCGGAATCACTTCTCTGTATAATATTTCTACTCAGCAAATCTTGAATAATGTCCTTCAATTGCATTTTTTCTGAATAAGCTAATCTCCTAGGGCGGAAAAAGAAAGGGGTAGGATTAGGAGTTGTTCTAATACGTAATTAAAAATTTGTTGTCGGAACTTCTGGCCGACTTTGTTGAACATAACAATCTGTAAATAAATTCTTTAAAATATTCTTATCCTCATAACAAATTGAATCATCTACTTCTAATTCTACATCATCACATTCTTCATATTCAATATTCATAATTTCATTTACTGATTCTAACTCCGTCTTATCAAAATTGTGTGAAATGGTTACATTATTCTGAGAAAACCCTACTTGAATGTTTCTCTAAATAAATCACGGCCCAACAAAACATTATACTTAATGGTATTAATCGGTACTACATAAAAATCTAAATTAAATCGGGTATCTTCAACTTTAACTTCAAAATTGACAGTGTCTAATATTTCCAACAATCAATTGTTAATGCCGCATAATTTATTGCTAATGCTAACAAGCTTAATAATACTTTTATTCATAATACAATTTTCCAAAATCAACGATATTGGACTACCTGTGTATAAAACACCTTTAGTAAAAATATACTCATCTGAATGTTTCAATTCTACTTCCTTTTGGAATGGCGGACTAAATTTTATGTCTTGTAACAAGTTGGTGGTGCTGTCTGGATCAACATGCTGTTGGTGGGGAATACCACCTCTACCCGTGGCTTTATAGAAAGGACGACCTCGATTTGAATATGTTCGTTCTGACATTGTGTAATGAAGTGACCAGTTTCACCACATTCAAAGCACGAACCTCGTTCATGTTTTGGTTTTGTACATTCCGGAAATCATGTGTCCTTGTAGATTGCAATTATAACATCTGAGTGAAGGCCTACTCATAAAGGACTATTTACACACGTCAGTGCCGTATCAGTACCGTGTCAGTTCAGTATCATTGTTATCCGTGGTCGCTCAGTGATGTCAATACACACACGTCCGTAGTATATAAACAGTGCTTGCAGTGAAATATCAGTGGAATGGCTTGTTTTACCAATAAAGAATTGGCAATTATCGCCATAGCCCTAGATGAGGAAGAGGAAAATAAGAGTTTAAATAAAAGCGAAAATGGGTACACAAGGCATGGATGACACGACAAAGTGAAGGAGAATTTATTACTTTATATCGGGAATTAGTAGACGATGAACAAAAATTTTTGAATATTTTAGAATGTCTCAAAATTGTTTTAATATATTGCTGAATAAAATAGAAAGACATTTAATGAAACAAGACACGCACTGGAGAAAAGCAATTACCCCGAGGGAACGTTTAGCAGTATGTTTAAGGTGAGTAAGCGTAATTATTGTAATAAAACAGTTTTTATTCAAAGAAAGGTAACTGAGAACATAACTAAACATAAATACCAAATATATGTATGTAATACATATACTAAGTTAAAGGTCTTGATAATTTTTAAAAAGGTTTGAATCGAGTCCGCTTGTTGATAGGACGATGACGCAATAATACTTTGATCAAGTACTCTGGGATGCTGTTGGTCTACATCTGGATTAGGTGACGACAGTGGAGTCGAGGTTCGTGTAGAAGTATTTGAATACATTGCCGGTGATTGTGCCATATCGCATGGAGATGTAACATTTGGATATTGGCTAACACAAGGTGTTTCTGAAGAACTACTTCGATGTTCACCATGCAATGATTGGTTTGATCTATACGCCGGCGCAGTTATCATTTGCAGTTCGTATTTTTGAACTGTCTGAAATATTTCAGATTTGGCTAAATTTAAATAATATGGACTTAGAGTTTTGAGTGTTGAACCTATTCCAGTTAAAAATGCGTCCACGGAGTCTACTTTTCGAACAGATGAATTGGAAGGTTCTGACTTTTCTTGAAGTAGGTATTCCATCAATTGGGAAGATGCACTTTGTTGGGAGGCATTTACTTTTTACGTTTGTTGGAAGTTGTTAAATACGCTTTAGGCGTAGAAAATTGCCTTGATTCATCTTTAGTTTCTAGTTCAACAATTGGAGGATTTTCATCATTCACTGCGTTCTGTTCATTGCTTTGTTCTTCTTCATTATGTTCCTGTTCCTGTTCCTTCACCTCGTCTTCTTGTGATTCAATATTTCCTTTCGTATTTCTCTCATCAAAAATTTATTTAGGAATTCCAACTGCTCCGCGTATTTATACAGTTTTATTTTTTTTGCGGATTGTCCACTTTTAGTTATTGTTTTTTAAAGCTTTTCTGTAATTGTCTCTTATATTGTTCCATCTGGTCTTACATGCGGACCCTGAAAATAAATTAGTGGTTAGGTGCTGAACTGTGCAGTCTATACTAAATTAACAAATACTTTTTTGTAGGTATCTCGCTACTGGAGATTCTCTAAAAACAATATCATTCAGTTACCGCATGGGACATTGTACAGTGCATAAAATTGTAATAGAAACTTGCAAAATACTAACAAACATTTTAATGAGTGAAATGTTGCCTCAACCTTTAGAAGAAATGTGGAAAACTATTGCTGATGGCTTTAGCACAATTTGGAATTTCCCCAATTGTTTGGGTGCGATAGATGGGAAACATTTTACAATTCAAGCTCCCCCAAATAGCGGATCTCAATTTTTTAATTACAAGAAAAACTTTTCTGTTGTGTTACTGGCACTTGTTGATGCACATTACAACTTTATAGCTATTGATGTTGGTGCTTATGGCAAGAATAGTGATGGTGGTATTTTTGCTAAATCTAATCTGGGAAAGCCCTTCAAAACAATACTTTATCTGTACCACGTCCTGCAACATTACCAGGCATAGACACTGAGGCTCCTTATGTGATTGTTGGTGATGAGGCATTCCCTCTAAAACTTATCTGATGCGCCCGTATCCAGGAAACGGATTGAGTGATTCTAAGCGCATTTTCAACTATCGTTTAAGCAGAGCTCGAAGGACTGTTGAAAATTCTTTTGGTATTTTAATTCAAAAATTTAGAATATTTACCAGACGAATCCAGGCCAAACCGGAAAATGTAGATAATATAATTTTGGCAGCTTGCATTCTACATAACTTCATAAAAAATATGACACAAGCACATATACATATCAAAATCCAAATGCAAACTTGGATGTTATTCGGCAGACAAACCGACAAAATCTACCTATGCAAGGGAAATGCAACTAATGCCGCATTTGTTGTAAGAGAATTGTTTACTAACTACTTTATATCAGATATTGGACGTGTGCCTTGGCAAGATGAAAAAATTTAAGAAACGGTTATTTTATAACTTATTTAATTAATAACATTTTAACTTTTACAATTTAATAATAAAGTAACAACTTACCTTCAAGTTTCAGTTCTTTTCCTATATTTCCCCAAATATTGTTTTAAAACCGGTGTCCATGTATTTTTATTTGACAAATCGTACAATTCTGGACAATCTCGTACTAATTCAATTAATTTTTCATCAATTTTTTTATTTTTCTTAGAGCAACCAAAAATCCGTTAGCACTTCAGTGAAAATGTCGTAAAATATCGTTGTCGATCTATTTAACATTCACGTTACGGATATTGCAGCGGCACTGACGGTAAAAGACGTTACTGTGTCTGAACAGGTCAGTTTGATACAAACGCAACGATATTTTATTTTTGACTGACACTGATACTGAACTGACACGGTACTGATACGGCACTGACGTGTGTAAATAGTCCTTAAGTCGGTACAGTTACATTTCTGTCTTCATTCGTTATGTCATTAAGCACAGATATCAGTTCGTTAAGAGTTTGAAATTGCTTCATTTTTGCCATTGCACGTAAATTTGCATCAATAATTCCGTCAATTACATACCTAATTAATTTAGACTCTGTAATATTTAACTTATTTTCTAGCAAAGTTTTATCCATATAATACGTATTAAATTTTTCTCCTCTCTTCCATTTCCGACCTTCAAATTTCCTCATGAGATGAATAATATCTTCTCGTACATAAAACATTTTACTCATCTCTGCTTCCAATTCATGTAGTGAATACTCTACATGTGCCGGTTTCAAATGATACCACTGCAATGCTGCTCCTCGCAATTTACAAACTACATTCAATAAAATTTGTTCATCTTTAACTGCGTATTTGTCTTTAACTTTGTGAATTCTGCTAAACCATATTTTAACGTCATCATCAGGAGTACCATTGAATTCAGGAATTAAAGCCCTTAATTGGGATTCTTCAAGCTTCCCTTTTTGTTGTAAATTTAAGGCGTGTACTGTAGACGCGACTATTTCCTCTAAACTTAAATGAAGTTCTGATTGCGATGTGTCATTGCCCGTTGCCATTTTAAAACTTGCACTGCATCCCAACATAATTATATAATAAATAAATTATATTAAAATTTCAAATAACAGCGAATAAGGCACGTAATTAGATCATATCCCACTTCTGAAATAATTGTTGGGGTTTCAGGATGGCCCCAAATTCATAAGTAATTTTAGACATATTTATTTAACGTAATTACACAACTTCTCGTACACACACCCGCCGGTACCTCTACCACCGCTACTTTATTACCAACTTAAATCTAAGTACTAAGCGCGCTAAATTTAAATTTGAATTTACACGTTACAACATAAACGTTTCCTAAAATAAAACTAAAAAAATTTGCTAACCTTTAAGTGGTCTCGATAACTGACATAGTTCTGTTGTTTATCCCCATCTAATACAGATATAGCATTTCCTATACCTTTATTGATGTTAACCCTTTATCGAAACGCAACACCTGCTGCACTGTTTTTTTCAATTCTTGAGATTTAGCCAAATTGACCGAATCAAACTAGAATGGCAGTTTAGTTTTGTTGTTAATACTAAAAGCAGTTGTCACATTAAAACTATTTAATATTTTAAGATAAACTTACCGGTGATGAACCTTTTTTCAAGGGATGTAATGTAACTATCTCAGCCTACAGTCACACTAGTTCTGGCCGTAGAGTCTAGACAAACAAAACTTTGTTCCGGCAAAACTTAATCAATATCATGAACAGCTCACGGTGAAGTTAGCGACGATTAATACTTAGCGACGGTACCAAAATGCGTTGAACTAAACGTACATAGGGGAAACACAAGAAAATTGTTGCACGTATACACCTTACAAATCATCTACCTTAGAAAGTATAATTTTTTCTCGTTTTTTTTAAATATAGGTAGAAGAAGGTATAATAAACACAATATCAAAAACTACAAGGTTATTTTTTTTGTAACTCGACTTCGAAGTTACGATACACGTTACAATTTCTCGTTGCGCGTCTTATTTAAAATAGCGTTGCTAGTAAAATGTAATTATTTAATTTTATTTTTTTTTAATTGCAGGTAGATGAATGTATAATAACTTAAATAGGATATTGTGGTTAATAGCAACTGTAAACACTATATATACATGGTGCGGCAGATAAACGGCCAATTAGAAATATCTCGATCGTAGTTATCTGAATCATGAAAATTGGTATGAAGGAGTTTTGAATAATGAGCTATTTAATGAAAATATTGCCGCCACCATTGTACTTCCGGTTACACCGGAAATTTGCACATAACTTAGTAATTTTTTATAAAAGACCCTATATATTTTATAATTTTAGAAATGTTCACGTTATTCTAAACATTTTTGTTAATACTTCCCTATACCTATTTTGAACCGTTTTTGAGTTATAAGGTTTTTTATATAAAAAATTTCACTTTTTTACCATGTACATAAAATTCAATATCCTCTAATGTAATTTGAATAAAAGTTTAAATTTCTTAGGAACTATTTACCACATACCGCTTTATCGTTTACATTGTGAAGTTACCTTTTTATTATACAGGGTGCTGTCAAAGTTGGAATAAAAACGGAATCCGCAATCATCGCGTAATTCCTTTTTCAAATTTATATCCCAAATGTGCCATTATTATTTTGTAAAAGAAAATTAAAGGCAAACTATTATTGTACCTGTCACCCAACGGCATACAACAAGGTTACTACTAAACATTACCAATAAGTGACATTTGTCAGAATATTCCACAAGCGACTTGATAAATAAATTTTTGTGACAAAAATGTATAAAGCTAATTTATTTGAAAACTGCAAGAGATAGGTATTGGGAATAGTAATACATATCGATAGTGGGCAACGTATTCTTTTAAACTAATGAATCACATACAGGGTGTTTCATTTGAAAAACAGGAATTACGCGATGATTGCGGATTTCGTTTTTATTTCAACTTTGACAGCACCCTGTATGATAAAAAGGTACGTCACGAAGAAAGATAGCTACCTTCTACCCTGAATTGACGATACACTAGATACCTTGTCAGATTTAAAATGGTTTTCAAGGTTGGACTTAAAGGCAAGCTGCTGTCAAGTGAATGTAGAACTTAAAGATCGTGAAAACCGCTTTACTATTGAAAATAGTTTGTAGTAATTCACCGTCATGCGGTTCAAGTGTGCAACGCTCCTACGAGGTTTGCACGGTTGATGGAAAGCTTCTTAGGTGGACCGTCGTAGAAAACGTACTTGGTCTGTTTAGACGACGTCTCTGTGGTTGGTAAATACTTCCAAGAACACTTAACAAATCTGAAGGAAGTGTTCCATCGATTGCGTAGTGCAAACATAACGTTGAGTCCAAAAAATGCCATATCTTTTGGAAAAAAGAACAATATCTGGGACACTTAGTATCGTGAGACAGAGTGCAGGCCGACCTTGAAAAAATCAAAGCAGTGCAATATTGGGCATATATTAACACTAGAGACAAGCACGAAATAAGGAGCTTCCTTGGGTTGTGCACGTGCTACCGTCAATTCGTTTCCTGAGTTGCCAACATCACGAAGAAAAAGAATGAGATTTTCGGTGGAACCAAGACTGCGTAAACGCTTGTCAACAACTTAGGCAGTCTCTAGTCACAGCGCCAGTTCTCAGTTACCCTAGTAAAGAAGGATAATTTGTGCTAGATACCGATGCCAGCAACTTGGCTGTAGGAACAGTACTGTCTCATGTTCAAGATGGTCAAGAAAGAATCATCGGAAATTTTAGTAAGGTTTTGTCAAGACCAGGATGGAACTAAGTACTTTGTGACGAGAAGAGAACTCCTAGCTATCGTTAAATCTGTCTTGAAATGGTGGATTGAGCGATTACTAGAATATGACTATGAGACAGAACTCACTAAATGGAGTCATTTTGAACATTTGTTGTAGTGTTTAGTAATTTAGTTTCTTCCTATTTTTGTAAGTAAGTTAACTGCTAAATTTCATTTTATCGTTATGTTAATAGGTTACGTCATTTTTTATACAGAGCGTTTCACGTTTTCTTACATGTTTGTTACGTTTACTCCTTAAGGTCGATTACATCAGATGAGCAAATGCTCATTCTATCCCCACTCTATCAAATTCTTTTAGTATAAACAGACGTAGAGCATTCTTTCGTTGTTCTGTCTGCGTTCGCAGAGATTCTATGGAATATTCTAAGAATGCTTGCTCGCTCGATGTAAACGGCGCTAGAGCGTGCGAACAGTTACTTAGAGCTCCTCCAAGCGGTCTCTTCAAAGCCTTCTTGTGTTCTAGCAAAAACATTCGTTCGGCTGATTTAAACATCTAATGCAAAAATTCTAGTTCTTGGTTCTCTTTCTATCTCGTCGATATTTTGATGTAAACGCTGAAAACGAGCTTTTGTTTATACTAAAAGATCAAGAAAGAATGCTCTTGTTCTATCTCTAGCTCTTTGTTCGAAACAAATATTTTAAATTTGATGATACGAGGTGTTGTTGTAAGTATTTTTGTGAAGAGGGCCTGGATTTTCTTTTTCATGAATATCTTAATGGATTGATCATATTGTTACAATTCTTATCTCAGTTAATTTACAAGTTACACTCTTCAACGGTATCTAAAAATAGTAGTTTCTTCCTTGTCAAAAACATATCCCCTATGTACGGTTAGTTGTACGCATACCGGCAGGTTCAGCTAATCGTCGCTAACTTCACCCACCTGTTTACTTGTGGGATTATAATTACAACTTTTTTAATAAATTGTTAGAGTTAATAATGGACATATACTTGAACAACCTGTAACTACTTACATTTGATTGATTTTGGTTAAATTGAAAACTCTCAGAAGGTTTATTTCCTATTTAGGTTTAGATTATCCTGATTTGAAATTTAATATACAGTGGCGCCGTAAAGCAAATTTTATTTACATTTGTGGTTTAGCAGCATGGATGTAGCAGTAGCGTACTGAATTATTCCGTAAGTAGTTATTGTTAACATAATGTTCCGAGAATTACGAGGTGTGTTTAGGTAAACAAGCGTTCGTAGGCCACAAATCCCGTAACTGTATTTGCAAATATGTTTTTCCTTTTTTTGCTATAAGACGCACTTATATTGAAATAACTTTTTTTTACAGTAATAAGCTTAGTTTTCATAGGTTATAGTTTTGGATGTTTTGTACAAAATCTAAATATTCATAAAAAGTTGAAAAATTTTAAACTACACAACTAATAACGGTTATTTCGGACCTATTGCATGGGTATTATTATGTGTTTAAAGTTGCAAAGCTAACCTCAAATATAAGAATAGAGCCAGTTTGATTACAAAGCCAGTTCGATTAGGATAAGCGTGCTTTACTACTTTTAAGTGAGATAAGAGTGGACAAGTTGCGCTTTACACACTTAGAGTAGGGGAAGGGTGGACAAGTTACGATATGCAAATAGACTTTGGACACGTAAATAGAAACTACCTGAAGCATTAACCGATAATCAATTAGACCAATGTCGAAATCTAACGAATATGAACATTGGACCCGTAAATAGACGTTGCCTGAAGCATGACACCGCTATTCTTTTCTAGATCATGATAATCAATTGGACAAATGGTGCAATCTGATTAATGATGAATATAGACATTGGACACGTGAATAGACGTTGACTGAAGCATGACACCGCAATTCTTTACTTGGCGACAACCGGAAGTGGGATTTCTAGATCACGATAATCAATTGGACCAATGCGGCAATCAAATCAAAAATGAATATAGACCTTGGACACGTGAATAGGAATTACCTGAAGCCTGACACCGCTATTCTTTTCCAGATCACGCAATAATCAACTGGATGTTGACTGAAGCATGACACCCCTATGCTTCACTTGGCGACAACCGGAACTGGGATTTCAGATCATGATAGTCAATTAGACCAATGGTGCAATTCAACAAAAAATGAATATGGACCTTGGACACGTGAATAAAGTTACCTGAAGCATAGCACCGGTATTCTTTTCCAGATCATGGTAATCTACTGGATCAATGGTGCAATCTGATTAATAATAAATATAGACATTTGACACGTGAATAGATCATCATAGTCAACTGAACCAATGCCGCAATCTAATAGAAAATGAATATGGACTTTAAAAACGTGAATAGAAGTTACCTGAAGCATGAATCGCTATTCTTCACTTGGCGACAACCGGAAGTAGGATTCCAGATCATGATAATCAATTTGACCAATGCGGCAATCAAATCAAAAATAAATATGGACCTTGGACAGGTGACACCTGACACCGCTATTGTTTTTCCAGATCATGATAGTCAATGGTGCAATTCGATTAATAATGAATATAGATGTTGGACACGTGAAAATACGTTGACTGAAGCATGACACCGCTATTCTTCACTTAGCACAACCGGAAGTGAGATTTCAGATCACGATAATCAATTGGACCAATGCGGCAATCAAATCAAAAATGAATATGGACCTTGGACACGTAAATGGGAGTTACCTGAAACCTGACACCGTTACTCTTTTTCAGATTATGATAATCAACTAGACCAATGGTGTAACCCGATCAAAAATGACCATGAACATTGGACACATGAATCGTATACTGTTTACTTGAGGTATGATTTTGTAATTCAACACGACACAGTGAAAATGCACATTTTTCATTTGATATTCCAGCACTTAACTTCACTTCAGTTCATTGTCTCTGCATACTTCGATTGAAGACCACTGGATTTAGGAACAAGGCACAATTCTTCAAAAAACTCGCTCCTTGCAAGATTAAACAAAGTATTTTTGTAGTCTACAAGTTTTACAATGTTTGTCCACTTTAGCGTGCCAAGTCCTTCATACTAATTGAAACGATCTAATACTGTATCTAAGAACACTCAATCTAGTAGTTTTACTAGATAATATATTTAATTGATTGGTACATTTATAGCGTACATTTGTTATTTTGGTTATTATGGTGTTGACCAATAGTTGCAAACGCTGTCACTGGAAATTAATTAAACATGTAATCCACAACGGGCAGGAGGCTACTATATGGTATCGTTTTCAACATCATCTTTAGATCCATCCCAACACTTGGGACGTCTATGCCAAAGATTTTCTCTGACACAAGTTTTAGGCTATGGTTGCTTTGCATGCTCTTTCCAGAAAGTTGGAATGTTGTCGCGTATTCAGGCGTGACAATTTACCGGCTTGCAATGCCGCAAACCAGACGACCAAAACCAAGAACACGCCGTGCAGTGGATCGTGCAGAAGCACGTTCATCAAGTAGCGAAGAGTATAGAGCTTGAGTTTGAGGAGTCTGAAGGAGTCGTGGAACTGGATGAATCTTAAGTGTCATCTGCCTCCTCGGTTTCAGTAGAAGCAGAAGCAATTTTTTACTCACTCCAGTGCGAGTTGCAGCACTTTCAGCTCTTGCAGCTTCAAGCGCTTTAAGATGAATTAATTTAAAACTATTCCGTATGATGAGACCTAACTTGACAACAACACTTGAAGTGCAGCAGTGTATGTCTTGAATTTTGATCAGAGGATGACGAATCTCAAGTTCTACAAGAACATTCTCGGGCTCAAGTAGAAAGACTTTAAAGATATTGCGCCTTAAATGCAAGACTCTTTCAATAGATCTACGGATAATGCATTGGCGAAGATAAGATTGGGAGTGTCGCAGATTGTGCTTGGCCGCTTGTTTGATATCCGGAACCAATCAACAATTATCGACGCAATTAATAATAACACTTTGTTTCCCAGAATCTTGGACCAAAACACATTTCTAGAGAGGAGCTTCGGGAGACTCACAATCCCAATTATGTTTTTCGACTCTTCGGAATTACGGCTGATTCGCTAATATATGTGCTGGATGGCACTTACATTTACATTCAGAAGTTGGCAGATTTGGAGGACCAGTCTCGCACTTATTCGATGCATAAACACAGGAGTTTGGTAAAGTTTATGATTATCACATCGCCCGACGGACATATAGTTGACGCCTTGGAACCTTATTTTGTTGACGGGAAAAATAACGTTTGGTCTATTTTATTCCATATCTTCGTTGGCAGTACCTCACCAGAATCGTTTGCGGAGCCGGGGGATCACTTTATACTCGACAAGGGTTTTCGGAATTCTAGATCAGAGGTTCCCATACTTTTTTTTCTCATAGACCACTTTAAACATTTTGCTGGATCTGGTGGACCCCTGCAGCTATTACATTTACTAACTTACTTCCAAAACCCGAAAAAGTATATGTCTATGTAAATCTGTGTTGTGGCTATTTTTCAATCAACTATGAGTTGAAAGTTTTCGAAAAAAGGTGAGAATTTATATTGCTTTGATTATGCTGTGAGTATTGTCATTCAAGCTAAGTTTCAAAGCCAGTCTAAAAGCGTCTTCATCCAACAGTTGGATTCCTACTTTACTTTTTGTATTCTAAGATTGACTCACAGTACAAGAAACCAATAATCTCCCACTTCGGAGTGGTAAAAGTAAAAATAAATATTTTCTTGTTTTGTAGCTATTTATTCAAACACAAAAATTACTACACTTTTAATTATGTTGTTATAACAGTCTTAGTAGAATCAAAATTTAACATCAAAACTAATAATGATTATTATTTTAAAAACAGTCGCAATATAATCAAAACTTTGATTATATTGCGACTGTTTAAAATAATAATCATTATTAGTTTGATGTTAACTTTATCTCAGATTACCATTGTAATCTGAGATAAAAGTTATAATTTTAATGGGAGGGATGTACTTGGTGAATTGACAGCAAATTATCAATATTTGGCTTGAGTTTAGTTAAGTATAACCGTAAATCTCCTCGCTCTGTAATATTTAATCTGCTCCGTTTTTTTGTCAACAAGTTTGTTACGGCACTAAAACTGCGTTCGACAAGATATGACGAAGGAAACGCTATGAGAAATTTTTGCACAATTCCCCACAGTCCTGGATATTTTTCAGGTATTTGTGCCTGCAGCCAAAATGATTGATACCCTCTTTTGAATGCTACTTTGAGCTCCTCATTAGTGCTAAGCTCGAGTAGCTCTTCTTGCAGTACCACATTTTCCACTTCAGTTTCATCATATGGATTTATTATCCATGGTGGTATATCCATCGACAGAATGTCTTCAAATCTGATTTTAAAATCATCATACAGGGCAATCAAATGTTGAACATACGTCTGAATATCTTCGTCGAGGCATTCTACCTGCGATAAATTTGGAAACTGGGAAAATTCACGTCGACCAATATTTTGCTTCATAAGTTTCAGTTTACCAAGAAAAGCTGAAATTTCACTCTTTGTTTTTATCAAATTGAGGCTGTCCCCTTGTAACTGTAGGTTGAGGTCATTGAATTTTTGAACAAATCTGTCAAATACGCAATGTCTGCTTTGAAATTCATGAGGTTTTCTTTTAAAACAGGATCTTTAGTGTTCAGAAACTCTAAAACAGAGTCGAAAAGCAAATAGAATCTTGATAGACATGCACCTTTCGACAACCAGCGTACTTCGGTATGTAGCAGCAATCGTTGGAAGTCCTCATCATTTTCTTCGCACAACTGTGCAAATAAGCGCGTATTTAATGCATTGCTTCTTATTTTGTTAACTGCATTAATCACAAATTGAAGCGCTTGGTGCAATCTATCACTCAATTTTTTCGCTACTAGATGTTGTCGGTGGATGACACAGTGAATTGCAATTACCTCTGGTATAATCCTTTTAAGATGACTTATAAACCCACGATATCGCCCGACCATGGCAGGAGCTCCATCTGTTGCCACCGAAATAATGTTTGTGAATGCAATTGATTTTTCCGTAAAAAATCATTCAGAACATTAAAAATTGATTCACCTTTAGTGTCAGTCTTCAAAGTTTTCGCGAATAGTAACTCTTCAAACATTTGTTCGCCTTTGATAAATCGAACATATGCCAATAATAATGCTTCATTGCCAGGTAAAGTTGACTCGTCCAGTTGAATAGAAAAATGAGTTGTTTGCAGATAATTACACAAGAAACTTTCAACATCAGAGCTCATTTCATCAATACGTCTTTGTACAGTGTTGTTACTCAAAGGAATTCTTTTAAGTATGTCAAATGAAGATTTGTGCAGGACAGTTTTTAAGACCTCTTCAACAGCAGGCAAAATTAACTCCTCTCAATGGTATGCGGTTTCCCAGATTTTGCTATAAGTAATGAGATATTGTAAGATGCCCGCAAGCCATCGTCGTTGCTTTCAGACGTTGAAGCGAACATACTATGCACGGTGGGTCTCTTTTCATACTTTTCCTTCAATGTTTGGAAATATTTCAAATCCTTACCTATTTTGTCAGGATGACACCTTCTTAGATGATCTTCCAGCTTCGATGGTTTCATAGAGTCATTGCTCAAGACTTTGTTGCATAAAAGACACATGGGCAATCGCTTGTCTGTATTTGATGGAAGAAAACCAAATTTCAAATATTCAACACTGTACTGTCGACACTTCTTCTTAGATTCAGCCATGTTTCGTATCAATTACTTACCTGTAAATATGAAAAAAATGTTTGTTAAGTAATCTTAAAATGATTTAACAAACATAATAGAAGTGGCTTTTAAGATACAAGTTGCTAACAAATAGATAGGTAGGTACTTACTTTTCCAACACTGGCAAACAATAATATCAATTCACTTTAATTTTCAAAAGTCTGAAAACTACTTCCGTCACTGGTGAACACTTATATAGGTACACTTTCTTTTTGAAATTCCGGAAACAACTGAGTAATGTTTATCATTCGCATTCGTATTTATATTAAAGAAAAATCCAACAAGTTCATGCAAGTTCAGACACGACTTTAACTAGGCGGGCGGGCGGCGCGGCATCGGCGAGTCTTGACACGCTCTTTCTGAATATGGAATATGCAAGTTCTTACAAAAACAATTGCTGAGCTTCTTATAATATTGTCTTCCTATATTCATAGGAGAAGTCAAGCTTCTTATAATATTGTCTGCCTATATATATTATTGTCTCCCTTATTCATAGGAGAAGTCAAGTCGGGTCACCTAATACATTTTATAGACCCCGTTAACGAGTTGTGGACCCCCATTTTTTCCACGCAAGCGTAGACCCCTATCGGGCTCCCGTGGACCCTGGGGGTCCACCTGGACCACTTTGGGAATCTAGGTTGGTTGGTGGGTGGAGGGTTGGTTTTTTTTTTGGGTTTTGGGTTTTTGGTAGAGGTGGGGAAAGTGCAGAGAGAAGAGGAGGTGGAGAGGGGGGGGGGGTGGTTGGGGGTGGGGGGGTAGGGGATGGGTAAGGTTAATTGATTTTCGGTTTGTTTTTTTTTTTTTTAGTATTTTTGTTTTTTGTTTTGTGGTTTTTGGGGTTGTGGTGGTATGGGGAAAGGAAATAGGAGAAAGTTAATGAAGGAAAAATTGGGGATGAAGAAATACCTTTAGCCGGGGGGGGGGGTTTTGGGGGGGGGGTGGGGGGGGGGGGTTTTCATAATGGGGGGAAGTATTTGGTTTTTTGTTGGGGGGAAATTTAAAATAATAAAAGAAGGATTATAAAGTGAATTAGTCGTTAACAGTTTAGTGAAAGGTACCGAATTATTCTGTTCAAAATTTACTTTAGTTAACGCCGGTAGTAAGGAAATCCTCCAATACGGAAAATACATATATTTAGTAAATATTCAACTACAAGGAAGTTTTAAACTTTATAAAGGAACAAGCCCAAAATATACGCCATATCTTCTATCTCAAACAAATTAAATAAACCTAACACTTCATCGAATAGTGTTACACCGATACCTCATGCATTTTTTGTAGCAAAGGAAAAGGAGGAGAATGAATGCGTAGCTTGTAAATGAAAACCGCATTCTCTGGGAGTGTGCGATACTTTTTGACAAATTTCCATTAGATAGGTGTTACATTTATTAAAGATCAAAACTTGTGTATAAATTGCTTTGGACAGCACAAGGTTTTATTTTGCAAAGAGTGTTGTTTTGTGAAAGGTGTGAAGATATAAATATCACACGCTGTTACATTTCGTTAAACCTCGGGCGGAAATGACAGATGAAGCAGCCAAGAATAAAATTAGTACTATCAAGGATGATCCTAATAATTCAGCTTTTCCCGTGTTAGCCCCAAAGGAGCAAATATGTCAACATTTTGCTCAACGTTGTTTTCTTCGATATTTGATTGACAGTTCTTTTGTCTACAGCAATAGTAAACGTTTTGAAAAAGATGGTGCGACTTATCAAAGTAGATTTTAATGTATTCGGAAAGTCAAGCTAATTTCTTAAGTTTATCCTTTGCTAAAAAACTTGGTGTAGATATTTTTGGATGCGATTCGTTTGTCAAAGGTACTGGCATGAGCAATAGTTTGGTACAAAGACGGGTATTAGCTGTTATTTCGTCTCGTTTCGATGCAAATGTTTCGTTTTTGATGGATGTTTTATTAATAGAGCAAATAACAAACAGGTTGTCTAATTATAGGGTTCATACTGAATCTTTAAAATGTTTATTTGAATTGCTATTAGCTGATGACACCTTTGATCGTCCTGGTCCAATTGACGGAATAATCGGGGCAAAATTATTTTCTGATTTATTAGGATCTGAAAAAGTGACACTATCAATTCATTCTCTAATTGCAGTGCAAACTAAGTTAGGTTATGTAGTTATGGGTTTAGCGCCGACAATACACGGTCCATCAAAAGATGTCGGATAATTTTGCGTTAACCACGTTTGGAGACTCTAATTTTAAAATTTTGGGAGGTAGAGTTAGTATTTTGACTTTAGGTGATTCTCGTTCTATAGCTCTTAAACGTTTTCAGGCTTTAGAGAGAAAACTTGATAAATCTCTCAGTATCGAGAACAATAACCATTCCGTAATTTACTTGCAAGAAGATTATATGTCCCTGTCCGAAGATATTTTCGCCTCCAAATTACTTTATTCCTCATCAAGGAGTATTTAAACACAAAAGTACTCCTCTTCGTTGTGTATTTGATGCTTCATGCAAAAGCTCTTCCCAAATTAGTTTGAACGATTTGTTGTTTACAGGTCCTAAATTACAGTCTGATGTCGTTGAACTCTTTTTAAATTTTCGTTTATTTTCCATAGCTTTTACAGCAGATATTAGACAAATGTATTTGAGAATTGGATTAGAAAAGAATCACCGAAGAACGAATATTGTAGAGGTTTTCAAAAGATGAACCAATATCTACTTATTGTTTAATTACTATTGTTTGGAGTAAAGTCATCTTCTTTCCTGGCATTACGTACACTCATGCAACGATGAGTTCAAAAATTATCCATTAGCTTCGAAAATAGTACCTCGTGACTTTACATGGATGATCTCATCTCTGGAGTGTATCTAGTTTAAAGGAAACAAATACTTTGTGCATAGAATTGCTTAGTTTAATTGCAGCGGGTCAATTTCAATTGACAAAATGAGCAACAAATTGAGAAGGAACTTCCTTCGTTTAATTCCGGAAGCACATTGTATTCCTAAGGTTGTTAGATGAGATTCGGATGAAGTGCTGAAGGTGCTCGGATTGCAGTGGTATCCTGGTTTAGATGTGTTTGGTTTTAGTGTTCGCGCGGAATTTCGAGACTGTACGAAAAGGAATGTTTTGTGAACAGTAGCTAGACTATTTGATCCACTTGATTTTCTCGATCCCGTTACCCTGTTAATAAAATTGTTGATAAAAAAAATTGTGGTCGCTGAAATCAGATTGGGACGAGGTGCCAATTGGAGAAATACCTAATCAAGGGCAAATGAATAAAAATGAGTTATCCCTTTTAGCAGACTGCAAATTTCTACAACATTTAGGTGTGTCAAAAACTCAAAGGTAATTTTGGTTGGGTTTTGTGATGCGTAAGGAATCATATGGTGTGGTCGTTTACATAATCAGAACAATTTCGTCCGATGGGAATGTGGCAATTATAGTTGCTTGTACGAAAACTAAAGTTGCCCCTATGAAAATACAATCAATTCCCAGATTGGAACTTTGTGCCGCTGTTCTGTTGGCCCGGGTATTGAATCTAGTAAAGACAAGTTTAGAGTCGCGTGTAGAAATTAAAGAATTATTTGCTTTTTTTAGATTCAACTGTCATTTTAAGTTGGATTGCTTTTCTCCTCACAGATGGCTATCGTAAGAAATAGGTCGCTCTTATACATGAGTTGGTTCAATCAGAAAAGTGGTATCACATTAGTGGGTTGTGTCAATGTCAGCGATGGTTTATCCTGTGGCATAAAATCTTCTCAACTCTTAAAATGTGAAGATTGGAAAGATGGTCCAAGGTGGATGAAATTGAATCCTTCCCAATAGCCAATTACCGGAACAAAAAATTGTTTCGTTAATAACCTCCAAATTAGATGCCCGCTGAGCTTCTCTGATTAATGTAGTACAACGACACCATTTTTATTCAGAAATATCATTACTAGAAAAGAATCGTTTATGCTCACCGCAGTTTCGTCCGTTAACGCCATTTTTATTAGATGGTCTACTTAGAGTAGGAGAAAGACTTGACAACTCAAATTTAGAAAATGATAGTCAATATTCCTTTCTCTTACCTAACGATGATACTTTTACTCATTTGCTAATTGACGAATGTCATAGAAAAAATGTTCATACAGGACCAAATGTGGTCTATTTTGAGACAGAAATATTGGGTTATAGGTGGTCGTAATGCTGTTCGACATCATCTGCAAAATTAACCACTGTTTTAGGATGAATCCAAACCGACGTTTCCAAAATGGCGGATCTTCCTGCATTACGAGTTACAGCAGCTAAACTGTTTTTACCTTGTAGTGTGGACTATGCTGGGCCTCTTTTTATCACGATGAAAAAGGCTAGAGGTGTCAATTCCTAAAAGCTATTTGTGTTTATTTATCTGTTTGGTCAGTAAAGCGCTCCATCTAGAGTTAGTTTCTCTTATCAACTGACGTATTCTGGGCTGCTTTCAAGAACTTTTTAGCTCAATGTGGCGGTTGCTCGATCATGCACTCAGATTGTGGTACTAAGTTTATACGCGCAAAAAATTGTTTAGATGATTTGTATCAATTAGTTAATTCGGAAGATTACCATAGTGGTTTGCGACGAAAATTCCTTCCACAAAAAATCGTTTGGAAGTTTCAACCTCCATTTGAGTCCACATTTCTCTGGCATATGGGAATCTCAAATAAAGGCTTTAAGAAGACCACGTGCCCCTCTTAAATGACCAACTGGAATAATTGAAAAGGTTATTCCTGGCATAGATGGGATTGTAAGGGTGGCTATGTGCGTACTAAATCGGTACGTATAAAAAGACCTGTAGT
The DNA here is from genome assembly GCA_030710515.1 of Abscondita cerata. Lineage (NCBI taxonomy): Eukaryota > Metazoa > Arthropoda > Insecta > Coleoptera > Lampyridae > Abscondita > Abscondita cerata. Next base: position 54,278 of record JALBCR010001785.1, on the reverse strand, counting down.
GCGTTTATGCCCGTTACCTTTACAGTAGTTTTTCTTTCTTTTGCTTTCTTTTTTTTTAGTTTATTAGTTGTGTATTAATCATTTTCTGAACCAGTTGGTCAGGTCGGCGGGGATGTTGCGTTCGCTTATTTTTGTTTTTGTTAATGCACCTTCTCACCAACAGAGGGAATACCCTTTTACTTTTTGTATTTACACATATCAACGGTCAATGTACATTTTAAAAGATATAATATAATTTTGATTTGAAATGTATAGTTCATTATGCATCTTCGTCAAAGACATAATTTTGACCGAATTATTAATCTTAGCTTATTAAGCAAATTGTTTTATTATTTAAATTTGAACAATCAGTAGGTGCGTTTTTGAAGTGTTTCCTGTTCCTTCTCATCTTTTCTTCATTTTACATTTCAATGTCTTCATATTCTATATCTTCATATTATATTCATATTCATATTCTACTCACAGATTGTCAATTTTGTTCAAATTCGAGGAAAGGTTTAAATCCATTATCACTGTTTAACCGGGAGGATCTTGAGATCAATTACCGGTTTTTAAGTGTCGGTTATTTTCTGAAGCTGGCTACCAACGACCATGATACATGACACATTGAAACTTGGTGAAAGTTTTAACACATACAGAGAAATTTTACTTTTAGCGAATCAAATGCTTACATTGTGACAACAACCTTATAAGAAATTGTGACGGTAGAAAGCAATTCATCAAGTAATTAAAGTCAAAAGGATTACTTCTTTATAGTTCTGCTGTTTTAAGTTTTTTTTTCATATTAATTACTATAGAGCTCAACCAATGAAAGGCAAGGGCCTAATCACAATTATTTGCGATTGAAGTTTTTTCTTAGCCGGGAATTTTTATCACTGACTGTTTTCATTTTTTTGTACTTTCTAAATACTCTTCTGACGTGGCAGTGTCGTAGGGTCTAAAAGGACTAAAAGTGTTTGACCCGTTTTTTTTCAGACTTTGGCCGTCCTCTGTTTTTTGAGCTGTCCTGGAGTGTGCTCTTTAACCCTTTTTGCCCCTCCCGCTCATATCAGTTTTTGTAAGTTTATTTTTGTGACTAGATTTGGTTCTTTATACACCATATATGGTCTCTTCTGTCTTTTTAGTTTTTTTTGCAATTTTTTTACGTTACAAAATTTATTGTACAAGATCTTGTACAATTTTTGGTACAATTTATATTGTGTAGTGTTATACACAAATTGAATGAAAAACTGTGTTATTTTTTATATTGCATGAAAAACTAGAAGGAAACAGTGATAGCTTCAAATATGAGCGGCGAAAAAGTTTGGAGCAACGAAGAAATTAACTAACTAATATCGCTTTATGAAGAATATTTTGTTTTGTGGAATATGCGATAATGCTAGCATGAATTGCTCAGTACACAGTTGAGTAACAAGTTCAAGGTGTAATGATTTGGGGACAAACAAATAAAACGGCATATATATGCTTTTATAGATTTAGCGCCCCTACCACGACGGTCCTTCACCAAGAACGGTCCTGCATAATCGACCCGGTGGTCACAAAGGTACGAGGGACGTAATCTAGATTTAGGAAGGTTTCCCATTAGTAGGTTTTGTTTTAGGATTCGACCTAAAGCAAGTGATACAGGTACGAAGTATGTGATTTGCTAAGCTTCGACCGGATGTAATCCAGTACTTTTGTCTTAGTGGAATGGATTTAGTTCAAGGACTCGGCTAGCCACCTTTAGGGTCTCATTTTTGAGAAGTTAATTTAGTTCATCGCTAATAGAGTCAGTTTGAACTTGTCTAGCAATCAACGTTGATGCTAAATAAAGTTCCCTTGCGGTAATAATTCTACCCTTACGTAAATATGGAGCAGAACGGCAATTCAATATAAATCTCAAACAATAAACAGCTACTCTTTTAAGAGAGTAATGTTGGAATGTTTTTCATTTTCTAAAAATCTTAGTTTTACATAAAGACAATGTGTATTGACCTTTACTTCAGGAAGTACTTCAGAGATTCGAGGAACTTAAATTGGTGGGAGATACACCTCTAGATAATAGACCCGCTGGATTCAATGAAGTTGAAACATGAACCAGTGTATCATCTTTTGTAATTTCTTAAATTTTTACAACTCTATTACAAACAAAGGTGTTTAACATAGATGGATTTGTTTTTAGCCTTCCTAGAACCATGAACGAGTCCGTTTAACAAAAACGATGAAAAATATTTAAATTTAGTGCATTGAAACATAGAACTAAAGACCTTGCTAAAATAGTCGCTCCACACAGTTCCAATCGCGGAATTGACAATGGTTTTAAAGGAGCGACTTTTGCATTGGCAAAAAGAAGTACGACACTCACACTACCACATCGATCAACACAACGTAAATAAACGCAATCGCCGTACGCTCGCATAGAAACGTCAGAAAATCCATGTAATTGTATATCAATGTAGTTGCATAGAAGTGCGTACCTCAGTACTTTTATCGAATTTAAAACAAGTAGTTTGTTACGAAAAGATATCCATTTATCTTTTAACTCGCTCGAAATTTCATCGTTCCACGAAAGATTTGTTGTTGCAAAATTATTTTTGCTATAGTAGTACATACATGGACTTAAAAATCAAAACGGGTCGAAGATTTTAAAGATTTCAGATAAGACCACACGTTTTGTAATCATTGTCTCAGTTGGCGAAGAGATAGAAAAATTGAATTCGTCTATTGAACAAGACCACAACAAACGAATAGTTTTTGTGCGCTCACCAAACGCTAAGGCATTTTTATCACTCTATAATTTCATATGTATATACGATTTCTCTTAGAGTTTAAGAATTCTTTCCAAAACTATCTTTTAGAACTATTTGGGAAACAAGCATAAACATTTTCTCACTGAGGTGGGGAAGACAACGAGAAATCACTCCATTAATCTCAGGATAAATATGACACCCCTTAAATATGACAAGGGTACTAAGAATCTCCCGGTCAACTGCTACAAAAGTCAAATCATGTAGGAGCCAGAAAAAATACAATGCGCCATTCAAGAAAAAGAGTAAAAATAAAAAATTAGGAATACCGTGAAAAAAACTCTATACCGGGGGAGATGTACTAACGGATTATAGCTTATGATTATGGGCTCAAATTCAAGAAAAATAATGTAAACCATAAAAAGCAATATTAAACAGAAAGAAACGGATAAACCCAGAGCTATATAGAAGTGCCACACAAGAAATAGATAATCAATTTAACAACCAAAACGACGAAATAGATAGATTGGTAAAATGGATAAAAGATGTAACGATTAAAATACAAAAAAGAATATTCAAAGTAACAAAGTGTGATAAAAAAGAGAATCGACATTCTAAATCTCATGGATGAGAGAACGAAACATAAAAATCAAAATCAAACAAAGTATAATATAATTCACATAATAATTACAAAGAAAATAATGAGCATGATTCAATAAACAATGTCTAGAAATAGAAGGACACGATAACAAACACGATTTGTTTAATTTTTATAACAGAAAAGCACCAAGTACTAGAAATTGAAAAAATTACATTTTAGAATTATTTGGTAATAATAGAAATTTAGAATATTATAATATGAGCAATATATGTATTAACTAGACCAGACAAAAAAGAAGTGGAAAGAGCAATATAAGAAGTAAAGATTGGTAAAGAAAAACTAAAAATTTTACAAACAACAATGTTAATAAATAAGCTGTTCGACATCTAGTGCCACAACCTCGTGTTTTCAAGTTAAAGACCTGAAACGAGTTGTACGACCCACTACTGAAGATGTTTGCTGCAGCAGCAAACAATACGTTTGGAAGAAGAAAAAGAAGTACCAATAGACCACGATTTAAAAGCAATCTGACAAACAGATTAGATTTTATTCGACATTGACAGTTTGGCAAGCAAAGTTTAACCAAGCTCTGAGTTGAAAATTATGACGATTTTTGAGAAACTTTTGGAAAATAGTCTGACGGTAGTAGAAATCGATCCGAGAATTTGTTAAAATTATATTTCATGTTGAATGACCAAAGAGCGAAATTTAATTAAATGCTTAATTAAATTTTGATGACAATTTTGAAAGTGTTGAGAAAATATTCTGAGGGTGCCAAAATAATCTGTTATGATAGAAATTGAGCAGACAATTCGTTTAGATCTTATTTGATGTTAAAGGTCGGGAAAGCGAAATTTAACCAAGAACTCAACAAAATGTTTGCTATCAATTTTCAAGAGTTTTGAAAAATATTTCAAACATATTCTAAAAGTGCTAAAAGAATTTATTATGATAGAAATTGATTCACCAATCGTTTTTCCAAATACACTGCAAAGCAAAATTAACCGGAATTAACAGAAAATTTTTGCTTAAGTTCAATCTTAAATAAGTTTTTAAGTGTTTTACCAATTTCAAACATTATTATGTTGGTATATAGGGTAGCACAAAAAATGCATTACACGCTTAACTTCTGAACACTCTATGGAAAAAGTTGATAACTGAATAATGTTTATTTATATGACATTTTGAAGCCCCATATTTTCTGAACAATTTGTTTTTTATTCTTAAATTAAAAATACTGGTTCAAAGGATATAATGCAATAATGCTTTATTGGGAATAAAAATGGAAAAAATTGGGCAACGGCAGTATTACTGTTTTTTTTCCTAGTGTATCCCACATATGCTCGATAGCGTTTAGGTCCGGACTTTTGAGGGCCAGTCCAACACGTGAATGTCTACATCATTTAAGTATTGCCGTGTTATTTGTGGTCTGTGCGGACGAGCATTGTCGTGCATTAAGAGAAAATCTTCTCCTACAAATGGCATGTAAGGTCCGACATGTTCTAATAAGCACTCTCTAATGTATCTATCAGCGTTAATATTTCCCTAAAGTATAACGAGATCTGTACGGGCTTCAAAAGAAATGCCTTCCCACACCATCACTTCTCCTCCAACAAATTGCACTCTAGAGGAGAAAAACATCATTGAGAGTATCGTTCTCCGGGTCTTCTCCACACTCTTTGACGACCGTCAGGGAAATATCGCGTATAACGTAACTGGTCTGTAAAGAGAACGTTTCGCCAGTCATTCATGTCCCACTCAGCATGAGCTCTAGCAAATTCCAGACGCTGCCTTCGATGACCTGCATCTAACAGAGGACCTATAGCAGGTACACAAGATATCAGATTTGGTTCTGCTAACCTTCTGCGTACAGTATCACGTGAAATAAAAATACCACGAACATCTACCAATCTTCTAGCCAAAACTGGAGCAGAAGCTGTTTGCTTTCGAAGAACCTGAAGACGAAGAAATCGATCTTCGACTGGCCCTGTGGCTCTTCGTCTTCCTTGCCCAGGTCTTCTTGTGTAAGTACCATTTTGTCTAATTCTTTGTATCGCATCGCATACCGTACTGCGTGGATAGCCAAGCCTTGCTGCGATATACCGTATCGAACGACCATCATCTTGTAAAACAACGGCTTGTGCCACTTCTTCTGTTCTCATCGTTAATTTAAATAAAGTTATCGCTTACGGAACAGTTTCAAAACAAAACAACCAACAAGTGACTTAGTGAGCGCTATACTTAAGTACAGCTAAAATTAATCTGTAAATTGTTGACGAAAATCTTTTCGACAAGTGTGCTATAGAAAGGTGCTATAAGAGTCAAAGCCAACTTCACAAATTAATTTCAACAATTTTTGTTGCTAATAAAGCATTATTGCAATATATCCGTTGAACCAGTATTTAAGAATACAGATATCGCGATGAATAAAGAAAACAAATTGTTCAGAAAAGATGGGGCTTCAAAATGTCGTACAAATAAACATTATTTAGTTATCAACTTTTTCCACAGCGTGTTCAGAAGTTAAGCGTGTAATGCAATTTTTTGTGTTACTATATACCAACATATTTACATTATTCGTAAAAACGATATCAGAACATAATTAGGATGAAATCATCTCAAACTTGTCAAAAAAATGTTCGGAATTGGTAAAATACTTGAAAAGTTATTTAAAATTGAACTTAAGCAAATATTATTCTGTCCGGTTAATTTTGCGTTGCAGTGTAGAAACACTTACTACAGAGTAAAGGCCCATTTAAATTACTTTTTACACACGATTTTATTTTTTTACGCACAATTTATTTAAAAGTAGCACAATTGTTTGGTAATTAATATGTTGATTACAGGTTAAACGTAGATAAATAAATTTTATAATACAAATGCTATAGTAAAACAACGTTAAACGTTATCTAAAAACACTGAAACCATTATCAGTATCACATTACTGATTCGGCATTTTTAAGTTTTCACTGAAAGCAGCACCATCTATTCAATTACCAATGAACTGTTTGTAGTGATAGATGCCAGTAAATGTTGACAATATACATCAGAGGCTTGTGTGGGAACATGCATTCTAACTTCTTCATTTTACTGAAAACCACTTATTTGTATGTAATACAATTTTACACACATTTAATTTGCATTGATATAAATATTTTTTAAATTTAATTAAGCATATGATAAAAAATGCACTCAAAGTGCATTAATTACAAAAAAATAATTAATCTATTGATTTGTATTTTACTTCAGGGCACAGAACTTTTTACAGTGAGTGTTCAAAAATTCATTACGATTGCGTTATTAGTTTTTAAGACTATGGAGACGTTATAGACCTATATTTCACCTCTAGAAATGCACTTTAAATGCCAGCCTTAAACGTAATACTAGTTCAACTAACGAACATAATGTCAACATTTTGAAATTATTAAAGCAAACGAAATTTCGAATTCAATCAATTTTTACAAAAGGTGAAAATCTCATTCTTTTAGACGAAACAAAAGATCGCCTTTTAATTTTATTGGTAAGGTATCAAAATGGCTTTTTGGAACAATGGATGATTATGAGAGACAATAAATTTATAATGCTTCTAAACTCTGTAACAACAAATTAATACAATATTATAGACAACGTAAACAGTAAAATCACCTTATTATGAAACATGTTCACCCAAATAAAATTGCTTACAAATAAAACAAATGAAAACATGATATCTATTAAAACTTATTTAAATTCAATAAACCACGAATTTAGAAAATAACATAAAGTGGATACCTTCATAAACGAGATGCAGCAATCAATTATTTTAAGGTTTAAGAACCACTTGCACCGTTTCCTTTTTCGTTATTTTCAAATAAGAGAAGAACTAAATCATCTAAGGTTTTTATACCCAAATGGAATATTAAAATAAATAAACGATCACTATTATTATTTAATATTGTCCAAAAAATTGGATTAGATATTGTAGATTATTATATCGTAGAATTTCCAGTAGTGGAAGATAACAATTCAACCCTGTATAAAATTGTAAAGTTTATCAAAACTTACTTATATTTTGGAACAATGTGATTATTTCTGTGTGGTCATATAATAAATTAGCTTAGGTTGCCGATTATTTTCTAATAGAAATTAAATACATAGTTAAGAATAATGATAATTTTAAGAATAATAATTGTATCAATAATATTTTACTAAATAATATAACAAATTGCACGATCATTCAAGTGGAACAATTTACATCTCATTTAGAAGAATTAAGCAATGCTAATTATTTGTTAATAACCAATAAATTAAATTTATTAAAATATCAGTATCAAAACCAAAGGGACAGTTAAGATAAGTCAAAATTCGTTAATTTAATTACCCGTCAATTGCTCAACTGAATTTGACAACAAAATTCACTATAAATTAACCACCTTTTATTATTTTGGAACATAACGAAGTTCTACTTCATTATGAACCATTTTGGTGATTTAATTATTGAAATGTCAATTATCAAACACAACATTTGTGATTTACATGGCTTACTTTGACAATGTTAACAAATCCGTAATTAAGTAACTGTGTTATTCTAGGTACTCAATAACGGCTCAAGATAAAGACAACATATGATATGTTTTTGAAATCAGAAAAAAAATAGATCTCTTCAAACATGTAATAATATACAATGTGTTATATTATAAAAATACATCATATTTTTGTTGCCATGTAAACGGTGAGTAACTGAATTATTGATAGTGTAAGACGATGCAAACTTAACAAGTCATAATTGGTCAGGACATGTATGAATAATCCTTTAAAGGGTTCTTAGAAATCTACCTGAGCGAGTAGTACACTCATGAAATTTAAAACTTGGACACCACAATTTCTGTAAACAAAAGTTTGCACATTGTGAAGCGGGCTTAAGGGTATCATTTACAATTCTAACAGCAGGTAGTCTCAGCAGGGGTTATCTTATAGAAGGACTGTAGAATGAATCATTACACTAAGCACGTTTTAGAAAATAGGTAATTTACGTTGCTTACTTAATTTTTTCTTTAAAGAATATATTTGAAGGTATCGCTAATTAAACACCATAGCTCGATTAATTATCGAATCAAAATTTTGTTTAGGAAATGTTTACAAAATAAAATTAGAAATAATTTTGATTTAAAAACGTCTACAAGCAATAACTTTTAAATTAAATCAAAAACTAAACATGGTTATTTGGGTTGACTGATTATTACTTATTTTTAAATAAATCTAACCTACTAATTATTGTAAGTTATTAAAAAAATCATTAAACTCTCTATTCATAATATTTAGTCCTTACAAAATGTATATTTTATGACGTTTCATTTTTTCTGTAGTTAATATAAAAAGTGAAAATAAAAACTAAGGCAATTCTTATTGTCAACGTATATATTTAGTTTTTTGACAAGAATTTATTACATAATTATAATTAAGATACCAAGTTATAGTTTAAAATTAAATGAAAACTTTTTTTTTAAATAAAGGTATTACTATATAAATAAATATAAGAAATCAATAATGGGTGTGACCTCCATTATTTTGATACATTCTTGGAGGCGTCTGCTCATTGACGCTATCAAGGTATCAATATAATTAATATTAATCGTTTCCCATGCGGTATCAATGGCTGCAATTAGTGCATTACGGTTTACTGGTATAAAATTTGGCCCTTGTTGTCTTCGGATAACAGCAAGTATTCGAGCCCAAACATTTTCGATAATGTTAAAATCTGGGCTTTTTGCTGGCCAGGGTAACAGCTCCAAGTTATTTTCTCGTATCCAATTGCGCACAACCCGCGAAGTATGAATAGGGGCGTTGTCCTTTAACAACAAAAATACATTATGAAAATGTTAATTCAACAGATCCCGAACTATTTTTGGAGAAAGTATAGTGAAATAAGAATACTTACTTGTTGGAAAATATAATCTTCGTCTGGATAAAACACTTCGACTGAAGGTTTCATAATAGTTTCCAAAATATCTAAATACGCAGCAGAATCAAGACGTCCATCGATAGCCCAACAAACTCCTGGACCCCGCGCGCTAACCCAACACATTCACAGAAAAATAACCACTTCGTTTTTTAGGACATATGTGATTATTTTCGTAACGAGTTCCTTCCATTCTAAAAACTTTTAGTGGTCCATCGTTGCGGCTATTGAACGTTTTTTCGTCGCTAAAAATCACTCGATTCCAAAATTCCAAAGGTTCGTTCACATATCGCCTTGCAAATTCCAGACGACGTCTCATATTTTCGTCACTGAGAACTTCTTTCGCAGCAGCATTATACTTTTTATTCCCATCTCCTTTAATCTTTTTTGTGCAGTTATACGGCATCCGGAAAATGTGTATCTGCTATAGCCCTGAGTATGTAGCAAATGGTTGTTCTGTTACGTAATGAAACAACTCGAGATCTTGAGCACGTGTAGATACTTTAGGTCTACCACTTCCGATGGCTCTTTCCAAAGTGTGTTCAAGATTCCATTTTACTCGGTAATGCCCTACGGTGCTTTTGGTATATCTAACATACGTGAAATTTCACGCACGCTACGGCCCGCCGCTAATTCCGAAACAATCCGCGCTTTCAAATCAGCACCGAGATGAGGTGGCATTTTCACAACACTTGAAATTTTAAACTAAAATGGAATTTACATTTCTTACTTTATTTATTGGTTCACACTACCCCTTCTCAAACAGTAGGTAATTGTTTATTTATTACATACTTCTAATGACCAATGTAACAACCCTTAGAGCAATATGACTCAAAGGAAGTAAATTAAACAAGCAAGGATATTCTATTGTTATTGAAACTTATTCATAAAGTAAAAGCCATTTCCTTATAATGCTAATGGACAGGATTTTCTTTTAAGTATTAAGATTACAATAGAGGACTTATAAACTTTCGAAAATATCTAATTATAAATATTTACACTGCAATTGCGCTTTTCCCTTAATAATTTCTTAGCAATAACATACACGTTCTTGGTTTTTAAGTTGTCATAAATTTGATATGATATAAATTTGTGTTTCTAATATTACATCACAAACTAATCTTTATTCGCCAAAAATTGTTGCTTAAGTTGTAAAGCTTCGTACACACCTGAACAACAAACCGAGCAACAAACATAACAACGAACCGAAAGTCAAACAGAACGACAAACGATCTTTTATGATTTCCACAATCCGAACAACAAACGGAACGTTTGTGCTGTTCCTATAATTATTTTCAGTTTTTATATATTTATTATTGAGAAGAGAAAATTGCGGAAAACAAGAAGATAGTGCCAACCAAATTTTTACGCACAAAGAAGAGTAAAAATTATAATTTACTTCGCTTTTTTTATTTTGGAAATTTCCCGCCCAAATGATGCTAATAGGGACATCATTTTTTTCTTGCATTCTTAAACACTGATTAATTTAAAACATTTTCTTCTGTCAACTCCATAATATTACCTAAAACACAACAAACCCACAAAAGGGAGGACAAAAATAAATAATTTAATTCTCCCGCATAAGTTTGTTCGCCGTTTTGTTTAGATTCGTCCAAACCTGCAAACGCATTCGCGCGCATTTTCTTTGATGTCGGAAAAAAACCGACAAGTTGCGGGAACGCCGCAAACCGTTCGTGGAACAATCAGGACTTGCGAATCTGTTCTAAAATTCGTACGTAGCACCGTCCAAATTAATGTTCCGATTGCCGTTCGGTTCGTTGTTCTGTTTGTTCCTCGGTTTGTTGTTCAGGTGTGTACGAAGCTTTACAATAAGCATATTAATATGAACTATATCTTATGAAAGGAGAGTTATGTAACTATAATTAACGACTTAACGTTACGTTAGTAGATTCCATTTACTATTTACACATATTTTCTTGGAACATTCGATAATTAACTATCGGGATATGATGACCCTATACTTCGCAGGTTGTGCGCAACTGGATACAAGCAAATAACTTGAGCTGTTACCCTGGCCAGCAAAAGCCCAGATTTTAACATTATCGAAAATGTTTGGGCTCGAATACTTGCTGTTATCCGAAGACAACAAGGGCCAAATTTTATACCAGTAAACCGTAATGCACTAATTGCAGCCATTGATACCGCATGGGAAACGATTAATATTAATTATATTGATACCTTGATAGCGTCAATGAGCAGACGCCTCCAAGAATGTATCAATAATAATGGAGGTCACACCCATTATTGATTTCTTATATTTATTTATATAGTAATACCTTTATTTAAAAAAAGTTTTCATTTAATTTTAAACTATAACTTGGTATCTTAATTATTGTAAAAAAAAAACTAAATATATACGTTGACAATAAGAATTGCCTTAGTTTTTATTTTCACTTTTTATATTAACTACAGAAAAAATGAAACGTCATAAAATATACATTTTGTAAGGACTAAATATTATGAATAGAGAGTTTAATGATTTTTTTTAATAACTTACAATAATTAGTAGGTTAGATTTATTTAAAAATAAGTAATAATCAGTCAACCCAAATAACCATGTTTAGTTTTTGATTTAATTTAAAAGTTATTGCTTGTAGACGTTTTTAAATCAAAATTATTTCTAATTTTATTTTGTAAACATTTCCTAAACAAAATTTTGATTCGATAATTAATCGAGCTATGGTGTTTAATTAGCGATACCTTCAAATATATTCTTTAAAGAAAAAAATTAAGTAAGAACGTAAATTACCTATTTTCTAAAACGTGCTTAGTGTAATGATTCATTCTACAGTCCTTCTATAAGATAACCCCTGCTGAGACTACCTGCTGTTAGAATTGTAAATGATACCCTTAAGCCCGCTTCACAATGTGCAAACTTTTGTTTACAGAAATTGTGGTGTCCAAGTTTTAAATTTCATGAGTAAAAATTTAGGTAAATTTTAGTCAGTCAAAATGTATTTTGAGTTACGCAAAGCAGTGAACATGTTTGCTTAACATAAAATAAATCTTGTTGTAAAAATTGAACTATTCACTAAATGCAAACCGCAAAGGTGAAGTGTAGACATTATTTTTAGGCATTAACATGGTTCTTAGAGCAAAATATTAAACAAATCAATTAGTGAACTATGCAAATAAACAATTAGTTTAAACAAACAAAGCAGCCGCACGGACATCTCGTTTGGAAAGCAGCCGTAGTGGACATCATCAGTCAATACAACATAAACAACAAAAACTAAGCTAATATCAATTCTTTCTTCCCGATCACAATCACAATACATCTGTTTCATTACACGTTCTTATAGCATTAATATGGCAGACAATTTAAAAATATTAATTAAAAACCGCGGTGTTGTCAAAGGAAACGTTACTGCCTTACAATCATTTCTCAATAATACCGAAGAGTTCGATATCGATGAGTTAGAATTGCGCAAATCAAATTTAGAAGAGTATTTTAAATCATTTTTAGAGATTCAATTAGAAATTGAAGTATTTACAGAAAACGAAGATTCTGCTGTCTTAAATCATGACCAAGAGCGAATTCAGTTTGATGAGCAATATTTTAATTGCGGTAAATTAATCAATCAAAAAATTCGTTTGTTAGGTAATACTTCCAACACTTTAAATCAAACAAAACATATTGTATCTAATGTCGTACGACAAACACAAAACCTGTTGCCAAAACTAGAAATCAAACCATTTGACGGCAATCCCATAAATTGGCAAAGTTTTCAATGATACGTTTAAAAATTTAGTGCACGATAGTAAAGATCTCATTACAGTAGAAAAGTTTTATTTGCTTCAAAATGCTCTGCAAGGCGAAGTTAAATTAGTTATATCAAATCTAAATGCATCAGAGGAAAATTACAATAGTTTGGAATCTTTAATCAAAAAAATGTAATAAACCTCGAAAAATCATTCAAACGCACCTTTGTCACCTTTTAGAATTACAAGAACCAGGTAAAGACTGTCAGAGAATGTAAATTAAAATGTTTTTACCTGTACATACAAAAAACAAGATACTTGTTTTTCTAAACATTTTAATTAACATTCTCTAAAATATTTTTCGAAAATAAAGTTTTTACACTTTCTACATTCAAAATACATGTTTGCTTACATCATCTTATTAATACGAATATTATTTAAATAAATTATAAATAAGAAACTGAATTAATAATTTTATTATACATCTTATTAGAAGTTGTAGGTAAATAATATGTTTTTACATGTTTTTACAAATCTTGATAAAAGATGTATTTCATAACAGTATTTGGGAAAAATAATATTTAATAAGTTAAATTTTTGGTTTTGGTTTTAAGACTTGTTTCAGTTGTTTACAGGTGTTAAAATTGAACTAACACATACGTTTGTATACGTTTGTTTGTTTTCTTATTAAGTGCCATTTTCATTTAAGTTCTGGTTTTTAAAATAAAATAAATTACTTATTACCTAACACTTTAGATTCCGCCAACTTCTTAATAGATTTAAAGATATGCAAATTGTATAATTAAAAAATACGGTTGTAATAGTTTACTTGGTGAATAAAGTTGGATTATAATTTTCTATACCCTAAATCTTTATTACCTACGTAATGATGAAGTTAAACATGGTCCAGTTGTTTCATAGAATTAGTAGTTTCATTTAAAAATTAAATTAAATACGTTTGAATACGATTCATTATTGTAACTATTTTTCTAGCAAGCGAATAAACGATTTATGATTATATTTAACTAAATAAATCTTATTTAATCTAGGTAAAATTATAAAACATAGAGGGTATGTCCAATAGAAATATATTTTATTCAACCTGTTGTAAATTTTCAGCTTTGAACTAATTTAGAAAACTTGTCTTATACTCTGACACAGTTTATTATTATAAACCTTTAAAAAATAATCTATATATAATTATAAAGTTAAGTTTATGTTACTGTATTTGTACATAATATTTTTTTCAACGTGTATAGTTTAGTTTTATGAGATGGTAAAACAATTTCATTATTATAAAAATTGACAAAAAACAACTTTCAAAAATCTTGTTAATAGAATGACGTATAACAATAATTAACTGAATGGTATAAAACCGTATACCAAACACTCAAAATACATCATAAACAAGTCGAGACAAAATAAGAAGCAGGTTAAAAAGAAAAATATTATAAATCGTAAGTTATTATCATTATTATTATTATTATTTTAATTATTTATTTACAAAAACTTTATTGTTATCTACTATTTGTGTTACACTTTTAATTCAATTGTTAATTTCTGTAGAATGGATTTATCAATAGGAAAGAAGTTGGCATATCTCAACCAGTTGGAGAAGGTAATATAAAACTTTGTTTACTAGTTTTATTCTAAATATTTATACTTTATTATAGACATGGCGGTGTGTCCATATAACAAATATCATATCATGGTGCGGCACAGACTGGGGAAACACCTTTATAAATGCCACCCGGAGGAGACCCGAGTAAGGATGGAATTTGAAAATAAAAAAAATGGAAGAATGGGAGCAAGCACAGCGGCAACAGCAGCAACCCCTTATTCAAGGACAGTGGAATGGGTCTCCTCCAGTGAGTAATGAATTCTGGGACAATGAAAACCCCTGCCAACCATATATACCTCAATTAATTAATAATCAAATTGTAAATAAAAAAGAATTTATATTTGGGAGAAAATAAATGAAAACATATTTTAAACTACATTTTGTTTTAATTATCTTAACATCTGATCATTATGGATGTAAGTAGAAAAACATATAATCTAAAAAAGGATTGAAAGTAATTGTTAAGTAAAGATTAAATATGTAGCTTATAGAGTTTGAAGATAATTTGATATATTGTTGAAAGTAACCATAAATTAAATTGAAAACAAAAAAATAAGTTTTGAATTATTAATTATCAGATCTAAATACAATTTGTGAAATTAGTTATATTGTTAGAAAGATATTGAAGTGTATCCCTCTAACGTTACAAAAACTTATCTTCAAATAGTTTTTATCTTAGAAAATATTTTCAAATATATTAGATTTTGTTAAACTAATCTAATGATATACTTCTTAAGGTATAATTTTTCCATATCTAAAATAATTCAAAGAATTGGATAAGAAATAAAATAGTTTCTAAAAACTTGGAAATCTTTAATACTTAACTAAAAAATTATTCTGAATAAAAACTAAAACGTTGAGAATATTAAACGATACTACAGGAACACAAACATTGTAAAAGTATAAAAGAATACAGACTCCACAACATGTTGATCTCATGTTAAAAATATTTGATTTAATAAATATTTTATTTGGTGTTGTTTTTAAATAATATTCGCAATATAAGTTAAGTTGTCAATAAACTTGAATTGTCGATAAAACATCGATTATTTAAATAAATTATAAATAAGAAACTGAAATAATAATTTTATTGTACATCTTATTAGAAGCTGTAGGAAGTACTTATTACAGATTTTAATTACATAAATAAAATAATGGATGACACAGTTAATCATTTAGAAGTTATAGAAACCTACAACTTATTATTGAGTTGGGATTTCAATAACGTTGTTGTGAAGAAAAAATTGAGAAGATTTTTGTAAGGTGTAGTACAGACGGAATACAAAATTTTGATGGTCAGTTAACTAAATATTTTCCTCTAGGAATCCGATCCTCGTCGTTTGTTGGTAATTTTCGAAAACAGGGTAACTGGAGTTGTTGCTTATTTTACCGATTCTTCAACTTCTACCACAACTAGACGTCCTGTTGATGAATTAAACATTTAATTAATTAATATTTACAAAACGTGTTTTATTGAATTAAATTTGATTTTTGTATATCTATTTGCATTAGTTCATTGTATTAAAAAATAAATGTGTAATAAAATAATTTATTTAAGTCTTAATTCTCGATAGATATACAATTTTAGTTTTGAAATAGTTATGTAAATAAAAATGAAATTGATTTTTGTGTAACTATAATGTTTACAAGTTCGTTACAAAATTAAAATAGTTTAACCTTATAAGACAATTTTGCAAAAGAAAAAACAGTTGAAGAGTTTTTTTATCTTATTCGATATCATGTTTATAATCGTTATTTAATTTTTCAACACTGTAACATCTTCTTTTTGAAACTATTAAGAAATTTGAAAAAATTGTTAATCTTTTATACGAATTAGAAAAATTTGAATGTAACTACTAGAGTACATCAAGCGCATCCATTTTGCAGATTTAAATAAATATGCATGTATCAAGTAAGGTATTTCAGGACGGTAATCTTAAAACTAGATTATTGAATTCTTATTTTAAACATTCATCTAATTTCAAGAAGATGTGTCCAAGTTGGGCGTTGCGTCTAACTATCGAAGTGGGCAGGTTGGGTGTTGTGTCTAAATAAAAAGTGAACAATATGTCCAAGTTGGGTTTTTCTAAGAGATTACTCAGAAGAACATTAATTAAGAAATATAAAAAAGGAACAGTGTTATGTCGAACTGGTCCAGTTGTTTCATAGAATTAGTAGTTTCATTTAAAAATTAAATTAAATACGTTTGAATACGGTTCATTATTGTAACTATTTTTCTAGCAAGCGAATAAACGATTTATGATTATATTTAACTAAATAAATCTTATTTAATCTAGATAAAATTATAAAACATAGAGGGTATGTTCAATAGAAATATATTTTACTCAACCTGTTGTAAATTTTCAGCTTTGAACTAATTTAGAAAAACTTGTCTTATACTCTGACATAGTTTATTATTATAAACCTTTTAAAAAAATCTAGATATAATTATAAAGTTAGAGAGTATATCGAAGGTTGGGTTAATAATTTTGAATATAGACACACCGAGTTTTTTTTTAATAGATGTAACGTACAATCATCACAATTCCAAGTTACCTTAGAAAACATTCCATTAACAATTTCAGAGAGTATAAAGGTCTTAGGTGTTTTGGTGGACAAACATTTATCATTCGAACCTCACATTACCTACATCTATAATAAATTAAACTCTTCTTATTATGCTATTTGTAACTTGAAAGACAAGTTTCATCTATCCAACCTCGTGTGCATGTATGATGGTCTAGTAAATTCTGTTCTAAATTACTGTATACTAATATTTGAGCCAACGCTAGAAATGTGAATAAAGTTTTAATTTGTCAAAAGAATAATAAGAAAAATTTTTGGTCTTAAACAAACTGCTTCTTGTAGAAAATACTTTATTATCGGTAGAACACTCCAGTTTAACTTTGTTCAAGCAGTTACCAGATTCAATAAAAAATGAAACAGATAAAACATTTTCCAAAGGAATCAAGAAGATCTTGCAGATAATTTTTTTTTTAAAAAAAAAAAATAAAAATTTTTTTAAAAATACTTCTATAAATAACTTTTTTCTTTATCAAACAAATAACAAAATAATAAAGATTTTATTTTTTTTATTTTTTTTTCGAAAACTTATTTTTAATTTCATCTGTATTTGTGAGATGAAAAGATGAATTTTTAATCTTTAAAAAGAATTAGTAGTTTCATTTACAAATCAAATACTTGTTAATAGTTAAAAATTTTTTTTTTGTTAGGCAATCATTTAAAACAGACTTTTGCATATTAAATGAATTTTTGTAAACATTTTTAAAAATAAAGTTTTTCTTTTTACCTGATTAATTTTAAGACCTCATTTAAAACAGACTTTTGTAAACTAGATAAGTTAATTTCACAAATTGTATTTAGAGTTGATACTTATTAATTCAGAAGTTACACAACTAACTACTGATTAAAATCGGTTAGTGTGCGTAAGAGAATAAAATATTTGGTCATTTAAGTTTTGATTTGCAAAAATAATTTTTTCTCTCACGAGTTTAAAATGTGTTTGTTGTTTTTACTTCATACTTTGCTTTTAACTTGCATGTAGTTTTAGTTAACACTTTTTATAATTTACCGAACTAACATATGGTAAATATTTTGGTTCATTTTGAAAGACAATCGCAAACTTATGTTCATCCTCTGCAGGTTGTGTGGAGAGATGAATTTTTAATCTTTAAGAGAATCAGTAGTTTCATATAAAAACAAATACGTTTGTTAATAGTTAAAAATTTGTTTGTTAGGCAATCATTTAACAACATAAATTTTTGTAAACATTTTTACAATAAAGTTTTTAATTGATTATCTTGTAAAGCAGTGTATTAATTTTGTGCAAATGCGTTGGTTACATGTAAACATATTACGTATTTTGAATGATTGCATTTTTGGTTTTTTTTAACAATCGCCTTAATTGAGTGACGGAAAAGTTGTTTTTAACTTTCACACAATAGAGATATTCCGTAAACAAATCCATTAGTGGGTTTGTATACCTATATAAACAGCTTGAAATATTGTTTTAAATGTAGATCTTTCCACATCATTAAAATTGGTATGTCTATCGAAAATCGAAAGGGGTGAGTATTATTATTAATTTTAATCTTTTAAAAATGAATTGTTTTCAATTCACGTATTTTTAATGAATAGTTCTCAACTTTTTGAGTATTAAATTTTGTTGTTAAATTGATTCTTGTTAATACTTTTAAAAATGTTTGTGGTTTATTTTTTATTTCAAATTACAGATGCTGGAGATGAATAACTGGTCGTCAATATAAGAAAACTCTACGTTTGAATAATAGTTGCAGAATGAAAATTTTTGGTGACACCGTGAATAATGATTCTCGAGCTGGTAAACGAATGCTAGATGTGGTGTGCCATTCATAGATGGAACTCTGAAGTTGTAATGTTTCATATTTTTGTAAAATAATTTTATATTGTGTGTGAAACAGAGAGAAATAAAATTTGTTTCCTGCTTTCTTTATTCTTCCAATTAAAAACATATGTTATTGGTACTTGTAAATGTGATTGTGTAACAGAGATACAAAATAAAATGTATCCTCCTTGTTGTTTTTTTTATTTTCCCTAACACATACATCACCTTGATGGTGTATTAAAACGTTAATGGTTCGAACCCTGAAGTGTTAAAGTTTTTTTAATCAAATGTAAATTCAAAACTATATGTTAAATACGTGGTGGTATATTAAACGTTAATGGTTCGAACCTCGGTATGTTAAAGTTTTTTTAATCAAATGTAAATTCAAAACTATATGTTAAATACGTGGTGGTATATTAAACGTTAATGGTTCGAACCTCGGTATGTTAAAGTTTTTTTAATCAAGTGTAAATTCAAAACTATATGTTAAATATGTGTTGGTGTATCAAACGTTAATGGTTCGAACCTCAGTATGTTAAAGCTTTTTTAATCAAGTGTAAAGTTAAAAACTATATGTTAAATACGTGGTTAATGTAATTAACATGTTGAAACAGGTATGTTTTTAAAATCATAAATCACCATGTCAAAATATGTTGTCATCTGTTTACAAAAGATTGTGTATCAATCGTTAATGGTTCGAACCTCAGTATATTAAAGTTTTTTTTTTTTAATCAGGTGTAAATTTAAAAGTACTTTGTTAAAGCCTGTAGTTATTGTAATTAATAAAGAAAAATGTTGGTTTTGACAGCCATATTGAATCGCTTTAGGTAATTGTTTTTCGTGTTTTGTGTTCTAGTTTATAAAGTATGAGAAAGAAAGGTATAAGTTAAAGTTTTTTTTTTAATCAAATGTAAATTCAAACTATATGTTAAATATGTGTGGTTATCAAACGTTAATGGTTCGAACCTCAGTATGTTAAAGTTTTTTAATCAAATGTAAATTCAAAACTATATGTTAAATACGTGGTGGTATATTAAACGTTAATGGTTCGAACTGGTATGTTAAGAACTTTTTAATCAAATGTAAATTTAAAAGTATATGTTAAATACGTGGTGGTATAAAACGTTAATAGGTTCGAACCTGGTATGTTAAAGTTTTTTTTAATCAAGTGTAAATTTAAAACTATATGTTAAATATGTGTTGGTGTATCAAACGTTAATGGTTCGAACCTCAGTATGTTAAAGCTTTTTTAATCAAGTGTAAATTAAAAACTATATGTTAAATACGTGGTTAATGTAATTAACATGTTGAACGGTATGTTTTTAAAATCATAAATCACCATGTCAAAATAGTGTCATCTGTTTACAAAAAGATTGTGTATCAAACGTTAATGGTTCGAACCTCAGTATGTTAAAAGTTTTTTTTAATCAGGTGTAAATTTAAAAGTACTTGTTAAAGCCGTGGTTAATGTAATTAATAAAGAAAAATGTTGGTTTGACAGCCATATTGAATCGCTTTAGGTAATTGTTTTTCGTGTTTGTGTTCTAGTTTATAAAGTATGAGAAAGAAAAATGTACATGTTTTTATCCTTTTTCATCTTGTTTATTAAATGTTTAATCATACGTCATACAAAATGACGGGAGTGTTATTCCTGTTTGTGTTCTAATTTAAATAAGTAAAGAAAGAAAAGTACATGTTTATCCTTTATCTTGTTAAATGATCAATCATACGTCATACAAAATGGCGCTAAGTAGTGTTATTCCTGTTTGTTAACGGGGAATAGTTTATAATGAATAATAGTGATAAATAAATGTTTTTTATCCTTTTTCATCTTGTTTATTAAATGTTTAATCATACGTCATACAAAATGGTGTTACGTGAGTTGTTATTTTTGTTTGTGAATTAGTTTATAATGTATGAGAGTGAGATATATGTGTTTTTTATCCTTTTCATCTTGTTTATTAAATGTTTAGTCATAGTCATACATAAATGGCGCTACGTGAGTGTTATTCTGTTTGTGTCTCTAATTTTATAAAGTATAAAAAAAAAAAATGTCATGTTTTTATCCTTTTCATCTTGTTTATTAAATGATCAATCATACGTCATACAAAATGGCGCTACGTGAGTGTTATTTTTGTTTGTGAATTAGTTTATAATGTATAAAAGTGATAAATATATGTTTTTTATCCTTTTTCATCTTGTTTATTAAATGTTTAATCATACGTCATACAAAATGGTGTTACGTGATTTTTGTTTGTGAATTAGTTTTAATGTTTGAGAGTGAGATATAAAAGTTTTTTTATTTCTTTTTCATCTTGTTTATTAAATGTTTACGTGAGTGTTATTTTTGTTTGTGAAATTTTGTTTGTGAATTAGTTTATAATGTATGAGAGTGAGAGATATATGTTTTTATCCTTTTTCATCTTGTTTATTAAATGTTTAATCATACGTCATACAAAATGGCGCTACGTGAGTGTTATTTTTGTTTGTGAATTAGTTTATAATGTATAACAGTGATAAATATATGTTTTTATCCTTTTTCATCTTGTTTATTAAATGTTTTATCCTTATTCATCTTTTTAATTAACCTTATTCATCTTTTTAATTAACAGGTCTTTTCATCTTATCCTACATTTTACAGCATCATACATCATTCAATCTTCATCTTAATCAACCTTTACAGCTATATACAAACTTCAAACTCTATCTTTCAATTGTCGCCGTAGCCTAGTGGTTAAAGCCTTGGCTCGGTAATGCAAGTTGCAAGTTCGAATCTCAACCAAGTTTTTTAAATACATAAAAAAACTTTAGGACGCCATGTTGGAAATTCAAATCGACCGCCGAAACATCCGCCATGATGGGGCGCCATGTTGGAAATTCAAATCGACCGCCAAAACACCGCCATGATGGAAATCTTCAACTTCAACAACAACAGCCTAATGAGGTGAGAGGCCGTATTTTCCATTGACGTCTTCAAAAACAAAAACAAGTAATTAAATAGAATGCCTGCGTCAACAGCCTGTTGACAACAACAGCCTAATGAGGTGAGAGGCCTAATTAGGAAACTGCCTGATGAGGTGAGAGGTGGTGAGAGGTTGTTAGCCTAATTAGTTTTTTTTTTTTTTTTTTTTTTTTTTTATCTTTTTTTTTTTAAAAATTTTTTTTTTTTATATAAAAAAGGATATATAATAAAAAATTAATAAAAAAAAAAAAATTTTTTTAAAATTTTTAAATTAAAAAAAATTATTAAAAATATTTTTTAAAAAATATTTTTTTTAATTTTTATTTTTTTTTTTTTTTCTTTTTTTTTTATTTTTTTTTTTATTTTTTTTATTTTTAAATAAAAAAGGGTTTTTTTTACTTTTCTCTTTTTTTTTTAATAAAGAAATACTAATTTTTTTTTTTAGAAAAAGAAAAAAGGTTTTTATAAAAAAAAAAAAGAAAGGAAAAAAAAAAGATTGTGAAATTTAAAAAAAAAAAAAAAAAAAATAATGAAGGAAAAAAAATATTTATTAAAAAAAAAAAAAAAAAAAAAAATATTAAAAAAAAAATTTTAATAAAAAAAAAAAAGTAAAAATTTCACTTTTAAATACTAAATTTAAAAATTTTAAAAAATTTAAAAATAAAATAAAAGAAAATAATAGTTAAAGTGCAATGTAAATATTAAAAAAAAAAAAAAAAATTGTTGAGAAATGTATGTATAATAATCCAAAGGGTTCTTAGAAATCTACCTGAGCGAGTACCTTCTAGTAAAAATTTAGGTAAATTTTAGTCAGTCAAAAATGTATTATTTTGAGACGCACAGCAGTGCACATGTTCGCTTAACATAAAATAAATCTTGTTGTAAAATTGAACTATTCACTAAATGCAAAACCGCAAAGGTGAAGTGTAGACATTATTTCTACGCATTAACAGATAGCATTTTAAGAAAATTCAGTTAGAACCATACAACTTTCATGTATAACTTTTTTTTCTACGAGCAAAAATAACGATAATAAGGGGTGGGTAATTTATAGTGAAGAACCCTGTACATTAAGGCAAAAGATAAAATGTTTAAAGAAATGACACTCCCAGAATTCAAATAAAATTTGAAAATATTGTTATTAATGATAAACCTTTCGAATTAACAAAACTAATTTGGCGCATAATTTCGAAAACAATTGATAAAAGATCAATTAATATATACAATCAGAAATACTTTACAAGTTAATTCTTCGTATTATACGGGTGGGCCACGCTCAACGGAACGGAGCTTACTCGGAAAACGAAAATGATATGAAAAAGTTATTTGGTAGGAGTACGTAGGTTAGTGACGGCTACTTTTTAAATTAGTCAGACATATACAGGGTGTTCCAAAAAAACATGCTATATCAAAGTTCTTTTTTTGTATTTTATTTTACTTTATTTTGAAGTATATTAAACACATACAAATTATTGTAATATAAAAGTTTAGTTACAGGGTGTTGTTCGTTTAGAGATTCATGACAGTACAATATTTTATACAATTTTAATAATTTAATAAAATGGTTAAACAATTCCTTTCAAATCACTACAAGGTTCCTATACCAATATCCACCAATTTTAGACTTATTTGCATTACTTTACCTGCATCAATAAAAATCGGTAATTTGTTAACACGTTTTTATTAAGTAAGCTATGAAATAGACAGAACACTAGTTTGCTGTCAAACTGTGACAATCGTTTAGTTTTTAACGTGTCTATAGCTGTCGTTCAGATAAAATGAAAGAATATACAGAATATGCAAATAATTCTGAAATTGGTAGATATTATTATAAGGAACCTTGTAGTGATTTGAAAGGGAATTGTTTAACCCTTTTATTACAGTAGTAAAATACAAGGTGTCCTATTTAGAATAACCTAGTAATTGTATAAAATATTGTATTGTCATGAAACTCTAAATTAACAACACCCTATAAATAAACTTTATATTTGAATAATTCGTATTGATGGCCCTCTAATTGGAAATTAATAGATAAAAATGCGTTAACTAATTGTAATGAATGTATTTAAACCATACTAATTTCCGAAACAAAAGTCATTTAAATCGACAACAATAAAAAATGGGTATAGAGAAGCCTTAATAAAGTAACGTTATTTTGTTCAGCGTACTTCAAAAGTAAAATTTAATACAGAGTGTTTTATTCAAAAAACATAACTTTGATATATCACGGTTTTTTGAAACACCTTGTATTTGTCTGTCTAATTTAGAAAAGTAGCCGATCACTAACCCCATGTACTCTTGCCAAAAACTTTTTATATCATTTTTCCTTTTTCCAGTAAGCTACGTCCCGTTGAGTGTGGCCAACCCTGTACTATAATACTATTAATTGCAATAATAATTGTGATTTTCGTTTTATACAGGGTGGTCCGTAATGAATGCGATAAAAAGTAACTGTGGATTCTACACGCCAAAATAATGCGATTTAGCAAAACTTGTTCAAATAGAAACTTGGTCGTTTTTGATATACAGGGCGTCAAAGTTTATTTTTCGCATTTTATTTTATTCGATAATTTGGATAATGGGGTTTTTGATAGAGCGAAATCGAATTTAGACTTACTTTTATGCTGGGTCACAGGGGGCGCTACAATGGGGATATTTCTGAGCTCATTTTCTATCAGAACTTTTCGCATGATGTTGTATCGTAATTTGGATGGCAAATATCGGTAGATCAGTCAATTCTAAGTAGAAAAGATATACTTCTTTTGATACCGATATTTCTAACCAATTTCGAGATATTCGCACTTTAATTATGAAATGCAACGGGATAAATTATTTAGTTTTGAAATCCTGGTTTTAATGATTCAGTTAAATTATTTTAAATACTGTTTAAAATGCCCGCCATTTTGCTCAATGCATTTTTGAATAGCCCTATTTAGATATCGTCTCACTTAAATACAATATTATCCACTAGATGTTGCAAAACCTACAATATTATCCATGTTTCTCATTGCGTTAACTCCATCTCGAATTTTTGAAGTAGTTCATCGCGCGTTGCACTTTCTTCTTTATAGAGCAGCTCCTTTAAATATCCCCAAAAGTTAAAATTCAGGTAATTGAGATAATCGTATTATTTTCGCGTGTAGAATCTACACTTACTTTTTGTCGCAGTCATTACGGACCACCCTGTATAAGTTTATAGTTAAGAAATAAAGTGAAGAAAACTGAGAACTTTTTTTTTAACCCGCCATGGAGGAGTTACATCGGAGGAACCTGCTGATAAAACATTATTAAAGAAAATTTCAAAATGTACGTACGGAAGTAAATAGTAATTAGAAGTTAGTATTAGTTTAGTCTACCAACAATTAACACTGTAATTGTCAGAAATAAACTTTTTAAAAAAATAAACAACGTTAAAAAGTTAACATAATTTGTACGTCATAATTTATCCAGTGAATTCGAAAAAGTACGTATCATACGAAAAACATTTTTTATTATTAATTATATCTTAGAGATGACCATATGTCGCAACCACTTAAGCATTTAAAAGCTGACAAAATATCAAAATTTCTTAATTTTTCTGAAATAAAAAAATTAAAATTGCTAGTATTGAAGTGAAACTCAGGTTATAGGTCTAAAATATAATTTCCTGAACAACTTTTCTTAATGACTATTTCTGACATCTTCACAAAAAAACATCATTTTTAAATATTTTATTACTAACATGTCAACCCTTTTACCGTCGTCAATAAGTGTTGTTTTGGTTTTAAACCAAGCAAAAACTAACCCTAAGTCATCTCTAAGGTACAATTAACAATAAAGAAGTTTTCCATATGATGCGTACTTTTGGAATTCACTGTATAAAGTATTCTAAAATTATTTTGTTGTTTAGGTCCTTTTTCATTTTTAGAAGTCGTATATCCATTTAATGAGAATTATTAGTTTATTGTTGAAAGTTTTGAAGATATTGTAAACAACAGCAATAATTAGAATTTTGGCTGTATTTGCTTAAAAAATAAAAATTTAAAATCTGCAGGAGAAGCCAAACAATTGAAATTATTAACTGATCAAGCTTGACATGCAACAAAAACTAATTTTAAGTATATAACGGATATACTTGTTTACTAAAGTGTACATACACACACTATCTTGTATCAAAGATTATGGTCTTTGCTTGTATTCTCTATCAATTAAATTTATTGGTTTCTGAAACATAAGTCGATCAGTAAGAAGCGTCCAACTAAGACTGAATGAACAATAATAAAACTCACATAAGAGACAGATATTTGATACATAATAGATAGATATTAGATATTTAGTTTTTTTCGTACAGTAAAGCTATCATTAAATTAAAAGTTTGGTTTGAAAAATAGATTTTTATAAATTGATCAGTTTTTTTTTTTGTTACGTTATAACAAAACTATAAAATAACTCCAAATAAATTATTTTGGTTTTAGTAAATAATCTTTTTACGACAAAACAATTACAAGAATTCGATGCTAAACAGCTTACGTAAAAAGATAACGATTTAAGGTCGTTACAAGAAATTATTACCAAAAATATTATATTTATCGAAAACTAGTTGCCAGGCAATAGTCCACGCGTTCCCTGCAGCTGCAAAAATAAATAGAAATAATTCCGCCGGTTTTCGACAACATGTTGACATGCAATAGTCCTTGAGGAGCTCTACGAATTTTTGTAGATATTATCTGTGACTACAACTATTTAATTTTTGTTGAAAAATTATTTGTATTACAACTTGCCTTTGTTATATATCTTTTTATTGATTTGTTTACTCTTCTAACTAAATAATTTATTATTCTCGAAAGTAGGTACATTCTTCTTAGAAATGTAGTACAAAATGACAAATATCATCGTTGGCTTCGATACCAGACTGTCTCTCACTTTCGTGTCTGTTATAATTATGTACAGAATCGTACTTTATATACAGACCCTCCAAAAAATGCAATAACTTCAAGATAAATAAAAACAAGCAACTTTGGTTTACACCACCTTACTAAGAGTCCTCAACATCTCTTTTGCAATATTTACTATTATGTTATGATGTACAGTGTGTTTTTAATACTACCGCATAACACTAACGACTTAAAACTTAAATAACTTGTTTAACTTAAATGGAACACCCTATATTTAAGTATTTATTGAACTTCTGATAGTTTTCGAGATATTTTAAAATTTGATAGTTTAACAATTTACGATGTACTGGTGTCTAAGTTACCTGTGAAATATCCCTGTTTAACAACAGCAAAAGGTTTGTGGGGACTGTAAAAATCGTCATTCTTGTAATAGGGGGGGAGTTTTGGTGGGTGGGGAGAGAAGTCGTAAAACGCTGTATTAGTGGTACTTTCGATAAAGAAGTTTTTTTTTTTGTTTTTTTTTGCGGGGTGGTTGGGGGGGGTTTTTTTTGTGTGAAGTGGGTGTGATTCGTCTGACTATTACAGCCCGGCATAAGTCATGAGCACATTTCTGTTATTGTAATGTACACAATGAAGAATATAATATACAGGGTGATTCAAAAATATAAGTCGCTACTAAGCATAAAAAGTTTTAATAAATAATAATGTCGGCACTCCATTTCAAAGAAATATCGCCGCGTCTCTGGACGCTTTCAAATCCATTTTTCCAGGGTGGATTAGTCCCTATTTTCCACTTTTGAGTTCAATCATCTTCCTTTTCTTCCCTCTTTCTATAGTTCCTTGTGTGTCTTCGCCCCTTCCACGATTCCCTCCAACAATTTCTATCTAGAGTTTTCGCTTTCCAATCTGTTATCTTCAAAGTTCTTAGGTCATTTTCTACTTCGTCTAACCATCTTAACCTTGGTCTTCCCCTCGGTCTCCCAACATCCGGTCTCCATCTCATCACACAACCGATTGATCTATTCTCTTGTGCTCTCATCACGTGGCCGAACCAGCCCAATCTCAATGCTTTAATGTGTCGCACAATGTTTCCGTTTTCCAGTTCATGTTCTATTTCATTGTTTGTTCTTACTCTATGTTGCTCGTCATTTACTTTCTTCATTCCCAGAATCTTCCTCATTATTTTCCTCTCGAATATCCTCAGTTTATCTTCCTCTCTTTTGTCAAGCACAATATCTCCGTCCCGTATGTAACTACGGGTCTTATCAGGGTCTTATACATCTTGATCTTTGTCTCTTTCCGTATGTGTTTGCTCATTAATAGCTTTTTGTTTCCATAGTAGGCCCTGTTTCCCGCCATTATTCGATCTTTAACCACCTCTTCTCTTTCACCATTGTCCTTTATTTGTATGCCCAAGTATTTAAAAGTTCTCACTTCTTCAAAGTTGTATTCTTGAATTGTTACTGCCTCTCTTGGTTCTATTCTTCCTCTGTGGCACCTCATGAGTTTCGTCTTCGACTCGTTCACTTCAAGTCCTGCTCTTTTGCTTCTTTTGCCAATTTCACAAACACCTCCACCAAAGCTCTATGCGTTCTTGCTATTATTACGATGTCATCAGCAAAAGCAACTATCTGTACATTTCTATTCATTATTGTCCCAGTGCACTTGGTTTTTCTTACAATGCCCTCCAACACAATGTTAAACAGATCGGCAGACAGTGCATCACCTTGTCTCACTCCCGCTTTCGTCGTGAATTCTTTGGTCAGACCTTTCATAGTTTTGACTACCGCTGTTGTGTTTCTGATTGTCATCTGAATCAAACGTATTATTTTGCAGGTACTTTCATTTCCTCCATTTCTCTTATTAAATGGCCTCTCTTAACTCGATCAAATGCCTGTCTGAAGTCAACGAACAACATCTCCAATCCTATGTCGTGTTCATAGCATTTTTCCATTATTTGGGTCACCACAAACATTGCATCTATCGTAGATCTACCAGGCCGGAATCCTTGTTGATAGTCACCTATTTCGCTATTTATATGATCTTGTAGTCTTTTGTGTATCATTTTGGTTAGCGCCTTATAGCTGTTGTTAAGCAGGGATATACCTCTATAATTATTACATTCCTTTATGTCTCCCTTCTTGTAAATTGGAATGATCTCTGCCATACTCCACTCTGCCGGCATCTTCTCCTCTCTCCATATTGCAATCATCAGTTGGTACATTCTTTCTAACATTGTCTCTTCTCCCATTTTCATCAACTCCGTATTTATATTGTCTACGCCGGGTGACTTCCCGTTTTTCATTGATGCCAAGGTCTTGCTAAATTCGTCGTATGTTGGCTCCTCTATTCTTACTTCTTCTTCTTCTAGTAATGGTATTCTATTGACTCTATTTCTCTCATCCATCTCTTTACCAAGCAATTTCTCGAAATATTCCTTCCATATACCTTTAATTTCTTCCTCCTCGTATTTCATTTCTCCGGTCTTGTCTTTCATTCCTCTAGTAACAATTCTTCTAGTATACTTCTGCTCTTTTATTTTTTTGTAAAGGTCTCTTGAGTTTTTATGTGCTTTTTCTATGTCTGTCATCATCTCCTCCATCCACTGTTGCTTTTTATTTTTGCAAAGATTTACAACTTGTCTTCTTATTTCTTTGTATTTCTCATTGTCCATTGAGGTTTGGGAAATCATCCATCGCAGCCTGGCTTCTCTCTTCCTTTGTATTATTGTTCTGCATTCCTCGTCGAACCACTCCTTTCTACTTTTAGCCTTTCTATAGCCAATTGTTTTCTCCGATGCTTTCAATATACTATTTTTATACTAGTCCATTCTTCTTCTATATTCTGGCATTGTTGTTTTTTTCCATCTCATCTTGTAGTGCTTGCATGTATTTTTTTGGTTCTTCTCATTTTTAATTTTTCTATTGCCCATCTGTTGTTTTTGTTTTTGGTTCTTTGCAGCCATATTCATCTTATCCATTTCCACCTTCATTATTACCATATTATGATCGGTGTCCACGCTGTATCCTCTATATGATCTTGCATCTTTCACTTTAAATGTTCTTCTCTTGTCTACTAATATGTGGTCTATTTGATTTCCTTTGCCACTTCCAGGTATTATCCAGGTCTCCTTATGTATTTTCTTGTGAATGAAATCTGTGGTTATAATTCTCAAATTGCACAGCATTGCAAGGTTGCATAGCTTCTCTCCATTTTCATTGGTTTTTTCATGTATCGTATTTATCCCAGCCACATCTCCAACATAACCCTCCTTACCAATCTGGGCATTAAAATCTCCCAGCATTATCAGATCATCTCTTTTTGGTATTTTTCATATAGTCTTTCTAACTCCTCATACAATTCTGTCTTATCTTCCTCGTTTGCATCTTCTGTTGAGCGTATGCGTTTATTAATGACAAGTTCGCGTATTTGCCCTTCATTCTAATGTATGCTAATCTTCCGTTTATTGGTTCAAACTCCAATATGTTCTTTGCACATCCTCCAGCTATTATAAAAGCCACTCCATTTCTGCCCTGTCTATTTTCACCTGAGAACAGTATTGTATAGCCATTCTTTTTATTTCACCACTTTCCTTCCATCTCACCTCCTGTATCGCTGCTATGTCTACTCTGTATCTCTTAATATCATTTATTACTTCATCTATTCTTCCAGGCATCAGCATCGTTCTGACATTCCAGGATGCTATTCTTTGTTCTAATTTCTTTGTCCTTCTCTGTCTCAATTCATGTTTCATTTGTTTGCAATTCTCATTACGATTTTCATGTTCCATGTTCGTTGCGGGGTCGGCATATTTTGACAGTTCCGGTGTAGGTTTTCTAGTTTTTAAATCTAAGGTCTCCTGTAAGTTTCTCCACTCGTACACCTTGTTGTTAATGGTCAACTTTTGATAGCCAATTCGTATAGTATTCCCCTTTTCGACCTCTTTTCTCGCCATTTCCTTATTTTACTTTGTATCCCTCCCGTCATGTCATTGTCAATGTATATTTTTCCTCCTCTCAATTTACTCTTGTTTTTCATTATCTGTTGTTTTTCTTCCCAAGTCCTCAATTTGACCACTACCGCCTTCTTTTCCTTCATTTTGCCAATCTGGTAAGTTTCCTGTATTTCTATGTCCACGTCCAACTCCTTCTTTATGAAGCTTTGTACCTTCTCCTTCAATTGTGTTACGTTTTCCATTTCTAGACCCTTAATTATTATATTGTTCCTTCTCTTTGCCTTTTCCTGCTTCTCAAGAGCACTTTCCAGTTCTTCTACTCTATTGGCAAGCATCTGTCTTTCGTTACTCCAAATCTCTTCTCTTCTTTTATTTTCCTCCTTAATATTATTCAATTCATTTTTCAGTTGCCTGATCTCATCCTTGTTCTCTTTAAACCCCTCACGCATCTCTCCTCTCATCGCTTCTATAGCCTTTAGTACCGCTTCCATTTGGGGATATTGATCTGCCTCTTTATCTTTTTCTTCGCTCCGCTCTATTTTGGATGGTGATCTCACGGTCTTTCTACTTCTTTGAAATAGCTTATGGCTATCCTCAATGGATTCTTCGCTGTTTGGGTCTCTCTTTCGCTTTATGTAATCTGATAATTTACTTTCACTGTTTGCCCGCGGTCTAGTATCAGCTTTAAGGTTCTCAGTATATATCTCGGTTAGTTTCCTTTGCATTTGTACCTTCTTCTATCCTCTCGTTAAATGGTTTTTCACTTTTTGATTTTGGGAAGATTGAGATTCAGTAACGTTACACTTGTGCTTTTAAGGTTGCCTAACAAGTTTGCAATTTTTCTATTTTTATGTCTCTTCACCTATATGATGCGTTTGATGTGTTGCCTATTCTATTTTGCTCAAATTTTATTTCTCGCGCTAGAACTAACGTTCGATTCAACACCTCGGAAACGTTCGCTCTATTTTTACTTTTAACCACACTTTTATTCGATAAATATAATTTACCTTCTAGTGTTTCTATTTTAATCCTTTCCCATCAACTTTTTCCTCGTGCCTCCTACTGCTATCTTTATTATCACTATCACGTGTCGTTCACTCTCCTTTCACTTCTCTATCTCACTCCTTTTGCCTCTGAAATCGGGAGTCGCAAAACTACTATCTTTCAACTACGATCGCAATCTATATCAACTATTTTTATTTACACTACTTTAATGCGCACTATTTAGTTTAAATTTAACTTAACTTGAATTAATTACTTAATGTCTTTAGGAATTTGTGTGCTAATTATAATTTATTTATTCCTTGCTTGTTTATTTATTTATTTATAGGCTGCGAAAAGAGCATACCCGCCTCATCAGTTCGGAATCAATCACTCTTATCAGCCTTCTCTATTATTATTATGCCGATCCAAACTATTTTGTTTATTAAGCATATATTTCCTTTTTGCGTCTTACTCTTCTGCTCTTTGTGTTGCCTATTTGTTAGGCGTTGAAATTCTGTATATTTTACCATTTAAAGTCGAAAATTATTATCAACCTTCTTATCCTTGTCTCTTTACTATTCTATATTTTTAACCTAACATACGTAATTATTAATAAATTTGAATTTTGTGTCCGTTGATAATCTCCACAGTTAATTATTCCCATTTATATAATACTCAATTAATTTTGTGAATTATGGTACACAATTTAATAATCTTTTAAAAACTAATTTAAGCAGTCACGTAGATACTGGGTAGCTGTGGGAGGTTGTTATTTAAATAAATTGTAAATCTTAGAAATTTTGATGACTTTGTGCGAATTTTTTGGAATGAACAATTTATTACGAACAAAAAAGTGTTCTTTCACTTTTTTTCGTTAGTATAATATTTTTTCGAGAAAAATCATTTTCTTTAATGTCATCAAAAAATTATAATGAAGTTGTTTCATTGAAAAAGAAGTGTAAAACTCCAAAATTTTATTTTTTTTATTTTATAAATTTATTTAAAATAAATACTAACAATAAAAAAATAAGTTAACAATTAATATTACATTTACATCTTACAAGAGATGTACGATAATTTCGAAAACAATTATTTTTGAATTTTTTAACAAAGTTACCAATGTTTACATTGTTATCTATTTTTGCTGAAACTAATAACGGTTGCTGTTGTTTGTGACAAGTGGGCGTGATTCGTCTGACTCTTACAGCCCGGCATAAGTCATGAGCACATTTCTGTTATTTTGTTTTAAAAAATATTTTTTTAAGGTTAGTATTTAAAGCTCGATTTTCCTATACATTAAAAATGTTTGCCAGATAATGTTCATTTTACTGAAATCTCATTGAAACTTAAATTCCGAGAATTGCAAATTGTTAAACTAGCAAATTTTAAAATATCTCGAACACTATCAGAGTTACGGATTGGTAACCCTAATACCGATTGAAAAGTAACTAGTTCCTGATTCCAACGGAGTACAGAAATGCAGGGTGTTCCGTTTAAGTTAAGCAAGTTCTTTAAGTTTTAAGTCGTTAGCGTTATGCGGTACTATTTAAATCTCTGTACATCATAACATAATAGTAAAACAACAAAATTGCTTGTTCTTATTTATCTTGAAATTATTGCATTTTTGAAGGACCTGCAAATCAGGTAAAATCGATTTATCTAGAAACGGATGTAAGTTGGTATAGGAACATGTTAAAGAACATACATTATTTTTATCCTACAATTCAAAAATAAAAAAAATATAGGGTGTTCCATTTAAATTAACACAACTTTGTTATAGTACGTGTTTTTGGAGCACCCTGTACAATCGAAAATATTTTTAAAATGTGGTTTCAAATAATCTCGATATATGCATGTCTTAAGATTTCTTACATTGTTTGTCGTTTTAGTGTTACAGAATAATTCGTTGATAGTGCCCTACCCTGTATGACACCTTCCTTTTACAAAAACAAAATAATGTTCTTTATTCTAGCATTATTAGTATATTATGCGCTTACTATTAAACACGAGCAACTTCTATATTAAAACAACTTAATTGATTAAAACAAATTTTGCGTAAAAAAAGTTTGTTATTGTAATTGTTTTTATGAATATAATTTTTAAAAGAAAGAAATTGTAATAACTGTAACCTAGCAACCAACACCGTCCCACTCCTAGTCACATAAAAACAACTTCAATTGATTGCCCACAGAAGCGTTTTCGGCGTTTTGTCCCCAAAAACATTTTCGACGTTTTGTCCGCGGATTCAGTTGGAGTTCGGGGACGACATCATCAGGTTACGAACGCTAAGGCGTCGTTTTTACTTTTCCGCGTTTTGACCACATTCGGAGATTTGTCCACAAAAGCATTTTCGGTGTTTTGTCCACAGAAGTTTTTCGGCAATTTGTCCACAAATTCGGCGTTTTGTCCATTCGGTGCTTTGTCTATTCGGCGAATTTTCGGGACCTCGCTCAGAATATGAAATAAAATTACAAACAGATTTTCCAGTAATATTTATTTGCCCTTGCAGCTGGTAATAATGGTTGTGTTTTTTTAGTGACCAACAACGCAAACAAAGTATGAATTGGATTTATTCAATACTTATAAAATCATATTTTTTGATCAATAACTTTGTAGCATAAGTTTTTAATCTCTGATGAGTCATTATTCTCAAAGTGATCTAGCAGACAGTTTTCTCTTTCAAATGGAAGAGGCAATTTATTTCTACTAAACCATCTTTTTTTTAACACATCGTAGGCAGTAGCAAGAAAGTAATTATTTACGTCAAAAAGCCACAGTCTTCAATTTTAGACGAATTTTATAATCAATGATTTTTAGTATTAGTTCTAGCTTCATACAATTCCTTTGGATTATGTTCATGTGTTCTACCTTAGATAATTACCGGGTATTTCATTCCCTTCCGTATAGCAAATTTCATACGAAATTGTGACAACAAGTAAATCTTCTTTTCAGAACCGTTTCTAAATTGAGACAGTCAAATATTCTTTTCTAACTTTTCATTAATTAATTTTAATTTTCCCTAGTTTGGTTACCGTACTAACCACGTTCTTTAAAAATATCCGCCGTTGGAAACACCAAACAGTGTAAAATGAATAGACTATAATATGATGTCTTTTGCTAACAAACAAGATGTTTTCATTTTTATTCATTACTAACGGAATAAATGCATTTACCTATATTAATATTCTCAAAAGAATTAATTAAGGGAACATGAGTAACATAATAATTAATAACAATTACAATAATACATAATTTTGAAATAGAAATTAAACATTATGTGTTTAAATCTAAAATGGAAGGTATAAGAATGTCCTTTCGTTCGTTCTTTTGTTTTATTGGTTTGCTACTAAAGGTATTAAAACTTATACAATACGTGGTAGGTGTGTACCCATGAAGGGAGTAAAATCTTAAATTACTACAGTCAAAACTGAATTAATAATTAATTATATTAGGGTCTTAAGTAATTTTTATATCTGTCATACAAATATCTCCAACCTGTCGTTTTCAAATCTTGCGATTATATAAAAATAATCAAATATTAAGTAATAAACAAATCCTTTCATATTAAAACGATCATAACTTTATTCGTAATCATCTTCTTGAAACATTTGAAAACGACAAGTTCTTAATAAGTTTGTAATATATTACCATATCAAGTCCCTACCCAGTACCATAACGCTGTTTTGACTGTAGAAAAAATGCATTGATTTGGCATATACGAACAAAAGTATCGAACCACTTTATCTACTCTACACTGAAATTTAGATTTATTCAATTTAATATTATTTTCTTTTGTCCTTGTTAATACACTTTTCAAAATATTGTCATGTTCATCTATTGTTTTTGCAAAAATTAGCGAATCGTCTAAATAATTGAATACATTTTGTATGTCACCAAATACTATTTATTAAATTTTTGAAACACTTCCACAGATGTAATTAAACGAAATGGCAATCTTTGAAACAGTAATTACCAAATACTGTTGCAAAGTACATAATTTTTGACTGTAACTATCTAATTCAATTTGCCAAAATCCATCTTTTAAAATCTAACACTGAAAATATTTCCCGAAATCAAATGTAATATAGAAATTACTTTGAGTCGTAAACATTTTATCGGAGCGTGAGTAACTTTTTAAAGTCCGGGACCGAACTAGATCTCAAAAACCGCCCCGAGTGTCGAAAAATTATGTCGAGCGCGTATAGGCGTATCGCACCTCAAATAACTTGCCGTCCCCGACCTAAACTCGAATACGTCGAGAAAAATAAATTTTTCGCACCTTTACGAAATCGAATTTTGTCACTTTTTTTCTCGATCGATTTCGAGCAGTTCCCGTACTCCTAACCGTTTCGAGATATACGCGATTGAAACTTTCACCCTTTCGCACATTCAAAACTGTTTAAAACCAAACTGTACGGGTTAGAAACGAAAAAAAAAAAGTTTCGATGAAGTCTTAATACTATTCATTCGACCGCGATTAAATTACATTGCCAGCACAAATCTAGACACCTCCCTCGCCGTCCTAAAATTCGATTTAGTCGGAGGCTGTTAGTCGCGCGATTATTACAATTTTTCTTTAAATAAAATTACATTCGTAATAACAATTTAAAAACAATCACATAAAAATTTGTTTTAATCAATTCGAGTAGTTTTCATATGATCAGGTGTAAACGGTGTCAGTTGGTACGTTACTGTTATTACAATTTCTTTCTTTTTCAAGAAAACGATTACTTTATTGCTTTCATGAATAAAGAGTCAAATCGAATCGAGTCAAGTCAAGTCAAGCCGAGTGAGAAAAAAGAGTTCTATTTATATCAATATATTTCTCACCTAACAAAACCATACATGATTTTAAAAACTATCTTCAAATGCTACAAGTATTTATAAACAAAAACAAACAAAACTATAGCCTGATAATACCAGGGGACTTAAACCCAAAGTCTTCCAGGTTTGGAGTAGAAAAAGCAGAGAAAAAGAGGAAAAATACTGGACAAATGGATCGAGACCAATGAGCTAGTAGCAATAAATGAAGGAAAGGTACCGAAATTTGAAAACGTTCATGGAACCTCCATAATAGACATAACGATGGCTACGACAAATATTGCTGGAAATATAACAAATCGGAAAGTAAGGAACCACGAAGAAAATATGAAAGATCACCATACAATATCGTTCCAAATCACAATGTCGTCACAAAAACAACAAAACGAAAAGTACACAAGATGGCAGATAAACAATAAAATTATAAAAGACCTCCAAGCGAAACCCGAGAAACTTAAACTAAATATTATAAACAATACACCAGAAGAACTAGTTAGAGAAATCACAAGATTATGCAACACATTTCTTAAGAAAAAACAAATAAATAACAAATACAAACCTGTGTAGTGGTGGACAGAAGAAATAAACCAAAAAGAAAACAAGCAATAGAAAACAGAAGACAATTAACAACACTGTGACGGTAATATTTTGCATGCTCCGTTTACGCGGGCTTTTCGTTGTGTCGACTTACGATAGACGGCGCCCCACTCATTGCTCCCTCTATTGCGTGTGTTAGCGCGCAGCCGATTTCAGATCACTTTCTTCCGGTAACTGTTGGTGGTCGAACTGGCCTGATATTTGCTGTTATGGCTGTCATCATGGGGTAATTATTCCTGAAATTTCATTACCATCGGTGCTAACCGACATTTTCTTCTAGCCGTTGATGGTATAACAGACCTCGGGGAAGCACTTCAGATGGATATTTTGTCCGATATTCACGTTCGGTCACCGTAAGTTTTTCTTCACCACGAGTAGGAGCTTATCGTAACACATGTTCGTTCTTCTTCTTCTTTGTAGACGACTTTGGGGGCCTCCGGACTACCCTTTCGTCTTACTCTCCGTCTCTATGTCTACGTACAACGTCTCATAAATAATCCTGGTGATGCTGTAACATTCACGTCTGGTGGAGAGCAACGTGCCGCGTCTTATCGCACCCGCCGTTGTGAAGCGGGCCGGTTCAAAATACACCCGTTCGCCTACCTGTCGGGAACCTCTCGTCAGCGACGCTACACGAGCTATTAATATAACCAGGTATTTGTGCACGTTTTGAGTAATCAAAAGAAAAATAACCTAACTTGAATTTAGTCGCAAAATTTTACTTGTACTCGAAATAAGTTACACGCCTAACGCGGAGCGCTTACGTTATTAATTTTATAATCCTTGCTGTTATTGTTTTGTGTGTAAAATAAATATTCTGTCTTTGGTCACGTAGCTGTTTAATGTTTACTTTAGAGATTGCACACGGAGTAGAGTTTCTGTCGTGCTCTCCTTACGACTACCGTTAATTCGACAGTGGCGCCCAAATGCAATTCCTCCGGAGTTCGTATTAAACATAAAAAAGAATATAAGTTAAGTAGACGCCGCACCACCACTAACTGTCTTTTTTTTTCTCTGACCCGCGACGCTTGCCGACGATCACCTAGCTGTGGTATATCTATGTTAGCGGGGAGGCGGATGGTATTAACTTTATTATTATTATTATTTTTTTTGTTTTCCACCTGCTTATCTAAACTAAAATTTACAAGTGCGTTGTACTACATTTGTTGTGTGTTCTCTCTTTTTTTTTTTTAACGTAATAACACTAAGGAAAAAATTACCACAAAGCGATACAAAACTCATAGAACTAATTACAAATTATAAGAACGCAAAAAACAAATAAAAGAAAATGGAAGATTTTATGTAAAGAATTAGAAGAGGACATTTGGGGCACAATATATAAAATAGCGACAAAGAAACTAAAATTACAAAATCAAGAACAGATAACTAGACAAGAAACTCGAACACAAATAAACAAACTTTTTTCAATACATCCCCAAATAACGTAGAAATATATTACCGAAGAAGAAATCGAAGAACCATTAAAAACTATGAACAACAAAAAATCACCAGGACCAGACAACGTACCGCCGGAGGTCATAAAAGTAGTAGGGGAAGCAAATCTGCAAACTTTAAAAATATATTTAACGACCTTTTAGTAAAAGAAAATTTTTAAAAATTTGGAAGTCGGCTAACTTAATCCTAATAGAAAAACCAAACAAACTAAATGAAACCACAGAAACCAATGACCGACCAATATGCTTACTAGACGCCGTAAGCTATACGAGAAACTAAAATTGACAACGAACTCAAACAGAAGAGCATTCCAAACCACAACCAATTTGGGTACAGAAAAGGTCTCGGGTATCGACGCTTTAGAAGAACCAAAATATTCATGCAATAGAACATAAAAGCAAGTAAATACAGAAAACAAATTCTACTAGTTACAATAGACATAAAAACGCTTTCAACTCAGCTCTTGGGAAGAAATAATAAAACGTCTAGAAGAAATTAGAATAAGTGACTACCTAGTAAATATAATTAAAAAACAAAGAAGAAAAAATATGAAATTACCTCAGGAGTACCACAAGGATCCATACTCGGACCCCTACTATGGAACATTCTGTATGACAGAATATTAAACATAGAAGTCGAAGAGGACATAAAACTAATAGCCTTCTGCAGACGATTTAGCTATCATTACAAGACACAAAAATAAAGAAAACTTAAAAGAAAAGACCGAACACATATTATACAAAATATCAGAAGAACTAAAAAGATTAAACTGGAAATAGCAACAGAAAAAAACCAAAATAATAATCCTACTTACAAACGGAAAATAAAATCAATAAAATAAATTTTAATAATGCACAAATCGAAAGCCAACCATACCTGAAATATATGGGAGTATACCTAGAAAAACAATAAAAAATAGAATACATATACAAAAATAGAAGAAAAAAAACAACACCATAAAAAACTAAGCATTATTAGGTTAGAAAGACCTTCGCAAGGAAAGAGAAGATTACTCGCAGCGACAGTGACGTCTTCTGTGCTGTATGCAGCTCCGATATGGTGCGAAATTCTACGGTATAACATAAAAAACTAGAAAGAATAAACAGAATAATAAGCTTACAAATAACATCGGCATACGGCAACTGCTCCAACTGAAGCCATCCAAGTGATCGCAGGAATCCCACCGCTAGATCTCAAAATAGAAGAAAGAAATGCAAACTACTTCAAAAAACATAATAGAGACAAAATAAAAGAAAAAAACTCATAAAGAAATGACAAAAGCGATGAGACGAATACGAAGGAGTAACGAAAATATACATGAAAATCATAAAAAATAGACAGCGTACAAGCCATGACAGAGCACGGAGTCTTCAATACCTACCTAAAAGGATAGGAAGAAACGAAGATGATACTTGCAAGTATTGCAACAATAAGGATGACTCAATTCACACTATTATCAAGTGTTAAAAGTTCACCAAAAATAGAGAAGAAGCTAACAACATCTGCCAAACACAGATCACACAAAACAACGTAGCCGAATTGCTTTGAAAGGAAAGAAAACTGGGATGCAATAACTAAAATGATAAAAAAACATTATGAACAAAAATAGAAAAAGAGAAAGAAGAAGAAAGTGAGAACAAACTAGAAAAGAATAAAAAATAAACAAGAAACAATGGTTTGAAAATTAAGAAAGCCATGAACACATAGACAAGGCAACACTTCTAGAACAGGCCAAGCCGTAGTCTAAACTATTTAAAGAAATGTCGATTTTTTAATCGGTCGGCATTAACAACTGAACAACACGACACAACTGGTCAACCTGGCGACCAGTGTCTGCACGCAGATTTTTTCCCTCACAAAAAAACGGAGTCAAGTCAATCCGAATCTAAGTCAATCCGAGTTCAAGTCAATCGGAGTCTAAGTCAATCCAAGCTCAAGTCAATCCGAGTCCAAGTCAATCCGAGTTCAAGATAATACTAGTTGAAGTCAATCCGAGTCTAGTCAATCCAAGTCTAAGTCAATCCAAGTCTAAGTCAATCCGAGTCCACGTCAATCCGAATTCAAGTCAGTTCGAGTCCAAATCAATCCGAGTTCAAGTCAGTCCGAGTCCAAGTATTCCGAGTACAAGTCAATCCAAGTCCAAGTCAATCCGAATTCAAGTAAATCCGAGTTCAAGTCAATCGGAGTCCAAGTCAATCCAAGCTCAAGTCAATCCGAGTCCAAGTCAATCCGAGTCCAAGTCAATCCGAGTTCAAGATAATACTAGTTCAAGTCAATCCGAGTCTAGTCAATCCAAGTCTAAGTCAATCCAAGTCTAAGTCAATCCGAGTCCACGTCAATCCGAATTTAAGTCAGTTCGAGTCCAAATCAATCCTAGTTCAAGTCAATCCGAGTCCAAGTCAATCCAAGTCCAAGTCAATCCGAGACCAAGTCGATTCAAGTCCAAGTCAATCCGATTTCAAGTCAGTCCGAGTCCAAGTCAATCCGAGTAAAAGTCAAGCCGAGTTCAAGACAATCCGAGTTCAAGTCAATCCTAGTCCAAGTCAATCCGAGTGTAAGTCAATCCGAGACCAAGTCAATCCAAGTCCAAGTCAATCCGAGTTCAAGTCAGTCCGAGTCCAAGTCAATCCGAGTCCAAGTCAATCGAGTCCAAGTCAATCTGAGTCCACGTCAATTCGACTTCAAGTCAATCCGAGTTTAAGTCAATCCGAATTTAAGTCAGTCCAAGTCCAAGTCAATCCGAGTACAAGTCAAGCCTAGTCCAAGTCAAGCCGAGTTCAAATCAATCCGAGTCAAGTCAATCCGAGTCCAAGTCGATCCAAGTCTAAGTCAATCCTATCCAAGTCAATCCGAGTCTAAGTCAATCCGAGTCTACGTCAATTCGACTTCAAATCAATCCAAGTTCAAGTCAATCCTAGTCCAAGTCAATCCGAGTCCAAGTCAATACGAGTTCAAGTTAATCCGAGTCCAAGTCAATACGAGTTCAAGTCAATCCGAGTCCAAGTCAATCCGAGTACAAGTCAATCCGAGTTCAAGTCAATCCGAGTTCAAGTCAATCTGAGTCAAGTCAATCCGAGTTCAAGTCAATTCGAGTTCAAGTTAATCCGAGTCAAGTCAATTCGAGTCCAAGTCAATCTGAGTCTAAATCAATCCGAGTCAAGTCAATCCGAATCCAAGTCAATCCAAATCCAAGTCAATCCGAATCAAGTCAATCCGAGTCAAGTCAATCCAAGTTTAAGTCAATGCGATTTCAAAGTCAGTCACAGTCCAAGTCAATCTGAGTCCAAGTCAATCCGAATCAAGTCAATTCGAGTCAAGTCAATCCAAGTTCAAGTCAATCCGACTTAAAGTCAATCCCAGTCCAAGTCAATCCGAGTCCAAGTGAATCCAAGTCCGGGTCCGAAGACCTGGGTATCGACGACCGACGAGTACGGGAATCCAAGAGCTGTCAGTACAGGATTGGCAATCCGTAGTTTTTTCACAGCTGAGTGATCAAACCTAAGTAAACTAAACTCAAAGTCTTAAACTACCATTTGCTTTTTCTACAATAATTAGACGATTTTACCCATTTTGTCGGTTCATCAATTTTTGTATTATTTTACTTTCTAATCTATTAAGTTCAACTTTTAATTTATTTCGCTAATTAAGTGGGACACGGTAAGGTGAATTACCACAAGGTATAACATTATTTTTTAATTTGATAACATTCTTATCAGTAAAACATCCAATTCCTTTAAATACTTTGCTATAATTTTGTATAATTTGATCTTATAATGTAAATTAATTGAGTTTGTACTGTTTCTTGTTATTAATCCTTATTTTATTATTGTTGCAATTCCTTAGATTGAAATTGAATCTGTTTTTGTAATTATGAACGTGTCTATGAAAATTTTTGTTTGGAATTTTAATTCAAGATCAATTTTACCTAAAGTTTCAGTTTCATAGCTTGCTAATCTTTAATTTGACAGTAGTTTGATTTAAATGATAACTTTTAATTTCAATTTTCTTTACATTATTAAAATATTTTATATGTAAGATATTCACATCCGAGTCTGAGTCTTCAATGTTAATCAATTCGTCATGTCGTTAGAAGTTGTTTGTACGCTGAGATCTTTCTTCTTTTGTTGTTGGTGAATTTTTCATCCGGTTTCAACGTGCGTCGTGATCAAGTTACACGGAATATAAGTTTAGAAAATAAAACCGTAACAAGAGGTTTAAGCAATAGTTGGATTAGAACATACCTACACCTACAGGACTTAGTAAGTTAAATTAATGATAAACTAAGTGAAAAGGATTTATAAGAAATGGTGTACCTCAAGGGTCTGTTCTGGTCCTATCATTTTCTTATTCTATGTTAATAATCTCGCTCCACTATTTATTGAAGGTAATATAGTATAATTTACCGATGACACTGCACTTCATTATGAGACTGATAAGGATCTCACGTTCTTGTTCATAATGTTGATCTGCTTTGATTACTCTGATAATTTTGATTTGATTATGTCTAACTCGGATTCGATAGATTGATTGCTGTTTTGGCTGTAATGCGGTGAGCAAAGGACTGGTTCTTTATCCAAGAATTCTTCTTTATCAGGGGCAAAAGACCATTATGTTGTGATAATACCCGTCACTAATATATAAACTTATTTACATCACAGCATAATTTTTATACAGACAATTGATCAAAATATTTGCTATTGTTTGTTAATTAATGTATTGTTGCATATACAGGGTGTAATAATAGAGAGAGTGTCATAGCAATTAAAACTACATATTCTGGGGTTAAAAATAATCTCGCTTGAATCCTAGCTTCATTCAGTACAAATGTGCATGTAAATAGGTGTTATAGGGGTAAAGTTATAATTTTGAAAGGTTTTTTGGTAATGTTTCCCTTGACATAAAGCACGATTTTAACGAAATTGGTATTCAGCAATTTTTTCAGCATGAGAAATCTAAATCTGATTACAGTTTTGATGTACATTGTAGAAGCCGCTACCAGCAGCACTTCGCGTACATTAAAATGTTCATAACTTTTCCCCTCGGTAGGTATATTGAATTGTTGTTCGAAGATTTTCATTCCTTGACGTGATGAGCTCAAAAAGTATACTTAAGAGATGTCGATTCGGCCAACCGTTTCCAAGAAAATCGACACTGAATCTTCAGTTGTTATCGAGATGCGGCCTCTTTTCATACCACAAAAAATTCCGAATAACAAAAATAAAATATAAATGAATTTTAGTTATTCACAGGTCCTAAAATTTTTATTTAATCTTACTTATTTACAAAATAATTTATTTTATACTATTTATTTTTGTTATTCGAATTTTCATAATGCAAAAGAGGCCGTATCTCGATAACAACTGAAGATTCAGTGTCGATTTTCTTGGAACGGTTGGCCGAATCAACATCTCTCAAGTATACTTTTTTGAGCTCATCACATCAAGGAATGAAAATCTTCGAACAGAAATCCAATATACCGAGGGGCAAAAAGTTATAAACATTTGAATGTACGCGAAGTGCTGCTGGTGGCGCCCTCTATAATGTACATCAAATTTCGTTGAAATCGTGCTTTTATTATCAAAAAACTGTTCAAAAATTATAACTTTGACACCCTGTAACTTTTTTGCATGCACATTTGTACTGAGGTAAGTTAGTTTAATCGAGTTATTTTTATCCCCAGAATATGTGGTTTAATTTATGACCTCCATTTTTGTTACACTCTGTAGATGCCGGTAAGCCGCCTCCCTTCAGAAAGCTACGCCTTGTTTTTTAATAAAAAAGGGGGAAATTAATCCCTTGAAAGAAAATATTTAATTCTAGGTATGCAACAATAACAATTATAATTCGATTAATTGGTGGAAAGCCGAGAATGGCAGATTTCTACCACTATTCAGAATGTTTTAGGATTTTACGATTGCGATGTTTATTTTTGAATAAAATAATAAAACACTTTGAATAGACTTAGAGAGTCGGGAGTTGAAATTATAAGAGGAATGTTAAGTAGAGATAGAAACTCCCATAAACTTAAAATACTTACGCTAAGAATTGAAAAGCTGAGAAAGTTCAATTTGTACATGGCTCCCAG
Source organism: Abscondita cerata (assembly GCA_030710515.1). NCBI lineage: Eukaryota > Metazoa > Arthropoda > Insecta > Coleoptera > Lampyridae > Abscondita > Abscondita cerata. Next base: position 9,552 of record JALBCR010001785.1, on the reverse strand, counting down.
GATAATTAATTATTTACCTAGCAGCATATTGAAATGTGCCTCGCTCGTACAAAATCGGTTGATTTCCAGAATGGCTGATGACCCTGATGTGCATTTTGGTCCATTACACAATATTACTGATCAAACATTTGTATAACTTTGAGAATACTACTCGTAAATAGTAGCTACATATTGCGGTGATTGCAATTTGTTGTTACATAAAATAAATTCTATTGTAACTTTAACGAAATTTTAATAACATCGAATGTACAATTATTTATCAATGTCAATTGATTTCGATAACGCTTTGCGTGTACGTCTTTTATTCTTCCCAGACTTTCCAATTTGTTTATAACTTTATATTTCACGAAGCACTTTCTTAATAATCAAAACAATTTGATTTTATATATTACAAAACGCTTTGGTTTACTACGAACACCGCTGGTTTTCTACGGTACGCTGCTTTTCATCTAATTAATTATTAATGCTGATTTAATGAAATTTATCGGTATAAACACGTCTTTAAATAGTTAACGAGGAAATTTTTATCTTCATTGTTTTGTACACCATTCCAACTACACACCCAATATTGTTCACTGCTCAAAACCGTCTCTTCCCCATTTTCACTTCCTTTCATCACGTACGCACAAAAATCGATTTATCCTCATAGCATACAATAAATAAATATATTTTAATATAAGTGTCTTACGACAGTGAAGTGAAATGCGTCTTACGACATCTCGTGTATGAATTACGAAAAAATGTTTTACGTGTTCTTTATACACAAGTTGTTGTATGACACGTATTTCACTTATGTTCAATGTTCCACGAGAGTTTAAAAGACCACCCGCCATCTTGTACATTTGTATACTTAAAGTATACACCTCCGATGAGCTCATAATAAGAGCGAAATGTTCATCAGGTATTCTTTCGTTTAGTGTATGCTCCTGTACAGAAGTACTTGGCTTGTTATCGGTATAAGAGTTTTGCATTTGAAGTTATCGCTTTTGATAACGTTATTGCACTTAAACATTCAATTGCCGTTACAGTTAACTGTTGGCATTTCTTAGTTTATACCTTAATACTAACAATACATATTATTTTACATGTTTACATAAAAATGACTTAGCAATCACTGGAATTTGTGTAAGTACATATCATTAGTAACAAAATACAATCATTACAGAATATTACCCCTCCTCTCCACTTGCACCACTACTACTAAAAACTAACTAATAGGCAGAAAAAAACAAAATACTAATATAAAACACAAACATATTGCTATGTTTAATCTTACTGTATAGCAAAGTAATAAAATTTCATTAAGCTCAATCTTATTTAGAGTGTGGTTCAAATTTATTTTATTTACCGATGTAATCCTAATCGATTTCTTTATTTTCATTTGCTATAGGCGCACCATCCATTGCAATAACCCATTGGTTACAACGTAAAAATTTTATTTGAAAATAATTTAATGCATATATCCAGCAACAGAATAATAAAATTTGACTCACCTCGTATATTCTTTAATTTCTTGTAAATTCAACTGGATGGGAGCACACTATTTTGGAGTAAGTAATGAAACACAAAAATTACCTAATTGTCATCTATTAGCAACACATAATAATAACTAACCAGACATCCAAACAACAAGAATAAATAAAATTCCTAAAAAACTAAACAAGCACACAAAATAACATAAAATTTGAATTTGCTCTTTTGATTTTTGCGCCAAGTCTGTGAGCAATTTAGCTCCCGCTGTGAAAAGTTTGTCCGTCAAGAAGCCCGAATTCACTTACACTTTAATTGCATGTATATTACTGCAATTCCCATCAGCTGGTCCTCAAATTTTTATGGTTTGTTTTAGATTTATTATTACTTTTGAAGTAAGTAATCTTACTACACGTTGATTCCAATGGTTATTCTCCTTCTCCTTTTTTCTCTTGTCTCAGCAACACGTCAGAAATCCGTGAGAGTCACTCAATCGGAAATAAATATCACCAACGAATACTGCGTAACCCGTGTACGTAAATCACACGTGCAAAAAGATAGGACTCCTCATTTCCCATACACATATAAACGTCTTCTTACACGAAGGATAAAACAGAAGACCCCCTTCTTTCTTCATAGCACCACTATTTATTTCTTCACCTTTTCAACCCCTTCTTTACTGCTTCTGAAACAAGACCATCTTTGCGTTCTAGAAGATTCTCGACTCTTCTTTTCTTTAAATGTTTCTGTTCTTTAAATTACAATTATCATGTCTATATTGCGCATCTTTTCACTTACTTAATTTTTTAATTACAATCCTATAACTAATTGAAATCACTAATTTAATTACATATTACATAATTACAAGGATTAAATGCACGAAGGTACTCAAATTTACTTTCTGCTGTTGGTAATGCATTTGTTTTTGTTTTAGTTACTGAATACGAAAGGTGCCTATAACAAACTCAAATAAGAAGGGTTTCATAATTAAAAGACCATACATTAAACGTTTCCATCAAAATCATTCTCGGACACGATTTGAACTGTACCCCATTTTGTTTAATTTTATTAAAAACCGAAAGGTTAGGCAACTTTTACTTCCTATATATAATTTTATTTATGTAATTTCTAATGACAACAATATATTACTTACAACATAGGTAACTTCCAATCACCCTAGGATGCTCCTAAGAAGGTACCCAATTTTTGTCACAAATATAAAAAAAATTTGTATATAGATTTAGAGATTTGGTAGTTTCCAACTTTTATAAATGTGTAAAATTAGAAGCTCCTTACACATAAAAGACGTTCGCCAGTTGTATTTTTTTTAAATTTACTGTGTACTTTTCAAAAGTGTGTATTTAATTCAAACACTTGCGAAATTGGCGCCGAAACAGTTTCCAATAGAAGGGTCGTCTGTATCGTGACGTCATTCCTCGCCTTACTAACACATAAATAGTAAAGTTAGTGGTGTTTACGTTAGTACTTAGTGCGTTGGTATACAGGTAAAAGTGTTTTCATGTCGTGTCGGGTTGTAAATAATGTATAAAAAAACACTGTACGTTAATACAAATACATTATATACAAGTACCTTTACTCCCAATATTGTTGTTTTAAATGCATGAATATATCCTTCATTGATAATTTCAACTTAATGGCGCCCTGTAGTAATTATATAAAGCACAAATTCATTTGAAATAACAGGTGTTTATACTTAATGTGAATATGTATTACAATGGTATTACGTATCCGTTCGAATTCCTAATAAAGTCCATCACAAGGTGCTTCAAAAGTTTAATAATATTTTCGAGATTTTACAAAAAAATTAATTTTTTGATTTTTATTTTCGTATTTTTTGTGCTTATTATAAAAATATTAAACATATCTGAAAAACACTTTTTCATTGACACTTTTAGAGCTTTAGAAAATGGTGCTAGGAAACCTCGTTTTAATATAAAGCGTTAACAAGGACATAAAATTTACAACCTTCGTAATATAGACTGTGTCCGAGATAAAAGAGTTGAACAGTTTGAGAATCTTGTTTAAAAAGTTTAATAATATTTTTATTTTCGAGATTTTACAAAAATAAATTTTTTGGATTTTAATTTTTCGTATTTTTGAGCTTATTAAAAATAAAAGTCACTTTTCATAGACACTTTTAGAGCTTTAGAAAATGGTGCTTTCAAATTTTCAATTCAACATTTAATCTCGGAGAAAACATCAACAACTTTATTTTTTTTATATGGCGCATACAAAAAAAAATTCACACATAATTGTTTAGAACTTAATTTTGTAAGAAATAGTTTTTTTTGCAATTTGGCTTCACCTTGTATCTTTACCGTTTTCAAGATCCCCATGCTGTTTATTCTTATCTTGGACACAGTATATTCTGTAAAATTTGTTTACAACACAGTCTATTGTTAAAGATAAAAGGAAATCCTAGTTAATGTTGGATAATAGTAACAGAAATCTAATGTGAGTAATTACTATTCTGGAAATCATAATAAAAGGTAATTTAATGATATAAAATCAAATTATTTATTTATTCGTATGATAATTGAAAAAAAATGCACTTGTGGGAATTCAGTATTATGTAGAATAACAATAAGTAAAATGAGATATGATACGCCACTGACTTGTACTTTTACTGTACTCGGCTTTCGGAATCATGAATCGGGTTGGGCCGGTTGCTTTACCTTCTTAGGTGACATTACTGTGGTGACATCATAGTATACGTGACTATGGTACCATTATAAGTGACTACGTGACATTGCTGGTTGCACCAATACCACTCAAACTTAAGCTACGCTTAAAACAACCGTTCCCATAGTTTTAACAATGGTATCTAAGTTTTTAAGCTTTACTTAAAAGTTTAAGCTGTTTAGTGCAACCAGCTATAATTAATAGGCACAGTTACCACTTGTAAACGTTTCTTCCATATGCCTTTATCACTTCTGTAAAATACTAAATAAGCAAGCAAGATTTGTTTAAAAGAAGTAAGTATCGAACTTATATTTAAATTCGTTACACAGTTTGATTCTATTTAAGAATGCTGTGATTGCGATTATCTGACTTCGAGCAAAACTGCTTTGGAATCCCATGTGATTAACCAAAAGGAACCACCCGAGCCAGGGGTTACAAAAATCAGGGCAATTTTTCAACTAGAAGTGGAACTCGTTTAAAATTTCATTTCAACTCAACATTTATGCTAAATTATGTTCAAACAAACAATTTGAAAGATACAACTCGTGAAGTAAAAAACTTATGAAAAATGCAACGTGTGTGATTTAATAGTCTATATTCTGGTGATTAAATTTTGTTTGCATCAAATTTGACTACAAAACTCATTCCAAATCGAATACCAATGTGCATATAATAATTCGCACCAATGAAAAACCGTTTAAATGTAACTTGTGCAATTATCGTTGTAATCAATTAAGTGCCTTAAAAGTACACTCGATTTGCCAACAGTTTTCTAGTCGCACTTGTCACAGCTAAGAGCCCAATCACCAAATGTCCAAATCCAAATATCACTCGGCACCTAGAATTTACACCAATGAAAAACCATTTAAATACAACTTGTGCTATTATCATTGTAAACAATTCTGTATCTTAAAAGTAGACTCTTAAGATACATAATTGATTGCAGCGATATCGCACAAGATACATAAGCGGTTTTCATTGGTGTGTCTTATGTGCCGAGTGATATTCATTGACATTCGTGATTAACTTCTTAGCTGCAACAAGTCTGCAATTACAAAAACTACTGGCCAATCGAGGTTGACTAAGCACAAAGGATTCACACTAATGAATAATCATGTATGTATATAAATGTTTTAATTAAAGTTAATGTGAAGAATCTACACTTGTTGATTTAACAGACGTTTTACTTAGAGAAAGATAGCAATAGCGTGGTGGGGGTGGCTGAAACAGTTAAAGGCACAACAGTTTCGGGCCAACACCATCCCCGTAAGAAAATTATTATGTGGAGATGTTTTTAATATAAAACTGAAGATACCATACTCATTAATGCTATTTGCAAACGTGATCGCATTAGATAATTCCTAAATTGTATAAAATATGCTAAAGTTGGGAAGGAAACCTACACAATTGCTTCTAAAAATATTTAAAAGTATGACGACGCTAACATTACTTACTGTTCTTCGTATGAGATTTCATTCATAAATACCTTGCCTACCAAATTTTTATTATGCATATGCAAGTGTAATTTATATTGATGAACTATCTATGTATTTGTAATCAGGGATTGAACATATATCATTTTTCAATTTTCCTAAATTTCAAATTTACTCCCTTGATTTGTTACATTGAGTTACATTGACCAAACCATAAGGTCATTTACATTACCGCCTTGAAACTCCAGGTCATGTTCAAGTCGTGACGTCATAATAAGGGTCGGTGTCAACATAACAGGCTCATTAATGCCTGGACCTAAATTATGAAGATTGAAGGTTTTTTAAATATGTTGGATTAGGTATTGTAATTATATGTTTGGCCTTCTGAACTGTAAGCACATTTACAAACAATGCGGTAAAGTACAGCTACTATGCGGTAAAGTAGTGGCTGATTTTATCTGCTATTTGGGAACGTCTTAGAAATAAACCAAGTATAAAATACGCTAAATTGATTTTAAAATATTTTATTTACACCATACTTGACACGATAATGTACATAATAAAGGCGCATTTATTTTTTTAATTAATGGCGCCATCTATACGCCAGTTAAACAAATGAACCACATATTAGGTGGTGTATGTCAAAATGGTTAAACAGCCAGACCTACTTAAATCAGTAAAAATAATGTTGTTCTTTTTTTTACTTTTTAATGATGATCGTCGGCCAATAGCTTGATTTACATTAGGGTGCGGAAAATTAACGTAACATAATTTAACGCACAAATTTTGTATTAAATTTTTTGGCCGACGATTTTTAAATGGTAAAATCTAAAATTAACAAATATTTTGCCAATATTTATTTGTCAATATCGGTCATAAAGTGAACTGTTATTCAGAATACACAAGATGGCGCTAATCATTTACATGAAATTAAAAATATTCCAAATCAATTTATTTTTACAATTTAACAATAAAAAATTGTGTAATTGTTGATTAAGTAAACATATTTTGTTCTATAAAAAATTTGTATTGACAAATGTACCTTAAGGGCGGACGATTTTGTTCAGGGGTTGTACGTTTTAATGTTAATTTGATGTTTACGTCAGGAAGAAAAAAAATTCTTGGTCTCTTGAACTGTAAAGCATTTTCAGTTCATACGTCTTGAAAGTTTATTTTTACACATACAATACGGTAAAGTAGGCTACTATGAATAAATACGGCTACTATGGGTTAAAGTATAGCTACTATGCGGTAAAATAGTGACTGATTTTATCTGCTATTTGGAATATTTACAAATAAACTAAGTATAAAATCGATAATTGATTTTAAAAAGTTTATTTACACTATACTTGGCACGATAATGTACATAATAAAAGCGCATTTCATTTTTTTATTAATAATGATATTGATGGCGCCATCTGTACGTACGATGCGGTTGCTCTTTCAGAACACACTATAAAACATTTGTGGGAAGACATACTAAAGGATATACTGAAAGAGCTTTTAATTACCTACACTCAAGAGCAAGGAGAGTAATCGAAAACCTTTTTGGAATAATGAGCAGCGTATTTAGGGTCTTTCAGGAAAATTAATGTTGTTACACCCGGACACAGCAAGATTGGTTACACTCAGTTGTGCATATTTGCACAATTTTTTTAGAAAAAAACTCTTCAGCAGATCACCTACAGCTCAACTCATCGATATACTTAGCTGATACTGACATCACCTATGGAAAAGGTGGTCAACAAACTTTGATACTCTAATTTAGAGCCATCTTCAAATTTAATTGTCATTTGTACTATTGTTTCCATGTTGATCATACTTTAAAAGTATTAAAAGAAAATGATGAAATAAAAAGAAAGTAAGAGACTTAAAACTTAGACCAGTGATAAAAGTTCTTACAACATATTCATTTAGTTATTGATTTATATTGTCGTGTGATTATATGGTAAACATTAAAAATTTTAGTAAGTAAGAAGATAACCAACGAACAAACTGTCATGTATACTATGTATACTTAATATAAATTAAAAGTATTAGTATCAATAATTTCTTTATTATTTTTAAACTACTTACCACATTCATAGAGCTTGTATGTGTCACTCGTTCTGTCGTATTTAAAAGAAAACTTAACGTCAAAAAATACTGCCATTTAGGCACACATACATCTTTGGCACCAGCCCCACTATTCTTGTTTTTCAAGTTTGGTTTTTTTCTCAGAGCACTGTAATCGTAGATTGTGAATTTTTCCTATTTCCTCAAGTGTAGCGTCGCCAAATGAGTCCGTAATTCTCTTTAAGGCATCCACTCTATTGTTGGAGTTTTTGTGATTAGAGTCAGTGATGTTCCACAATACCGTCTCTTGTTCGTACAATTCACTGGTTTTAAGACATTATTGTTTGACCATTCCATTGTAAGTCTATTACGACGTGACTGGGACTAACAATACTAATAATACTATAAGTCTACAAAATTACAGGAATTACAACAACCAAAGACTCACACACGTGGGAACGTATGACTGTTTGAGGTAAAGGTGACAGTGTAAACAGTGTTCTGCGCACGCTTATGTCACGGGCACATGTCGCAGGCCTTCCTTACGCGCACAGCACATGGCCCCCAACAATGAGCCGACTGCAGCCCATAGACCAAGAAGAGACAAATTGTAGTAATGGGAAACCAGGCTTTTGCATCTCCCTAATTGTAGGTGTACATGTTGATTGTAAATTTAGGGACCACTTGATTTACTTCTTTTTAATATCCATGATAGACAATAAGAAAAATTTTACAAGTATACAAGATGAGTATTTTCCAAACTTTTACACAAAATGGCTGACTTCCTGGTTTAAGCGAATATGACATCAACTTTATTTTTTTAAACGAATCATATAGTATTTTTTAGGCTAAAGTGATTCTTTAATTAATTCTCTTTAAAAACTATATACACAAGTATAGCGCTAAAGTTACTTAATAAATTAGTGGTTTAATAGTCTTTTAAGCTGCGTCCTACGGACGCATGAATTTTGACCTATAACTTTTAACCTTAAGGTCATAGTAGTCAAAATGATATACTCTAAAATTTGTTTATCTTGTCATGACAGAATTCAGAATACACAAGATGGCGCTAATCATTTACATGAAACTAAAAATATTCCCTATCAATTTATTTTTTACCATTTAACAATAGTTGTGTAATTGTTGATTTAGTAAACATATTTTTGTTCTACAAAAGATTTTGTATTGACAAATGTTACCTTAAGGGCGGATGATTTGGGTGAACTTTTTACGTACGCTGTTGCGTGCACTGTACGTAATCATGGCGTTCAGGTTAATAGTTTCATTTGATGTTTACACGTCCAGGAGGCCAATAACAAAATATTCTTGGTCTCTTGTACTGTAGACACATTTTTCAGTTGTTCATATTCGTCTTGGAGTTGATTTTTACACACAATACGGTAAAACTACGGCTACTATGCGGTAAAGTACAGCTACCCCATGCGGTAAAGTAGTTGGCTGATTTTGTATCTCCTATTTGGGAACGTTTTAAAAATAAACTAAGTATGTAAATCCGATAAATTAGTTTAAAAAAATTGGCTTACACCATACTTGACACGATAATGTACATAATAAAATCGTATTTCATTTTTCTATTGATAATGATATTGATGGCGCCATCTGTACGTCAGTTAAACAAATGAACTGACACATATTACTTGGTGTATGTCAAAATGATTAAACAGCCAGACCTACTCAAAATCAGTAGAAACAATTTTGTTCGTTTTTTTACTTTTGATGTTGATAATGGCCAAAAAAATATTATACAAATTTCGTGTATAAAGTAATTTTACGGTGCTCCTCTCTTTGGGCTCGTTTCTCGCTAAAGCTGTCGCGTCGTAAAAATCCTTTTTCCACACTAGCAATACGTAACTGAACGAAGTATTACTGA